>BJBW01007212.1:0-71811 GCA_004320125.1 Scolopax mira
GGCGGGGCGGGGCTCACCTGCCCGTGGCCCCGCGGGTCGGGGCTGCGCGGTGCGGTGCGTTGCGCGGAGGCTGCCGGCAGCATGTCCCGCCTGTTGGGCACCCTGCGCAGCTCCCAGCCCGTGGCGCGCTTCCAGCGCTGCTGCGGGCTCTTCCCCGCCGGCGAGGAGGGCAGCGGCAGCGACCCCCCCGCGGAGGGACCCGGTGAAAGCGGAGCCTGCAACGGCGCGGGCGCGCAACGCCGTCCCGCAGCCGCCGGCCGCTGCCCTCCCAACGGGGTGCGGAGCGGCCGCGGCCCGCAGGTGAGTGCCGCGGGGGGCGGCTGGGCCCGGCCGTGACTCAGCAGAGCCTTCCCCCCCCCCCCCCCCCCCCCCCCATCCCGCGGCCGTCTGCGCCGGGGCTCCCCCGGGGGACCCCCCGCCATCCCGCCGCCTGCCCGGGATGAGCAGGCCGGGCGGTTAGGGGACGCCGGTGCCGCTGTCCGGCATCATCCCGGCCCCGCAGGGGGGACGTTTCTGGGGTTCTCCGCTTGTCTTCTCTCCCCCCGGCTCTTCCTCCATCGCTGGCGCCCCCGAAATGGGATAACGGCTGTGGGCGGGGGTATGCCTGCAGCGTCCCCTGTCCCCACCCGCACCTGTGGGCGACGGCTGGGTGCCGTTTCCCGTGGGTCTCTGCCCACCCGTGTGTGTGCGGGGGGAACAGTGGCCGTGGGATGCTCCGCCGACCCGCGGCTCCTGGCCCGTCTCTCTCGGGGGGAGGCTCGGCCGGGCCGGGGGCTGTGCCACCGCGGCTCCCGGGCCGGTGCGGGATCGTGGCCGTCCATGGCAGCGGGGGCTCCGGTGCGGATGGGTCACGGCGTTCGGCGGCGCGGGCTGTAACTGGGTTGTGTATCCGAAAGGTACAGGGAAGGGCATGGCGCAACCCACCTGTACGGGTTGGATGACCTGCTTTTTCTCTCACTGTAATGACTCGCATTCATTAGCAGATCCCTCTGAGGTGCCTTTTGGAAAGGAGGTGTGATCATGGCCTTCCAAACTCTACCTGCAAAGTAAACATAGGGCAACTGTGAATGCCACAACCCTACCGCTCCTCCTCTCTGCTGCTATTTCACCCTTCCCTGCTCTGCATTTAGTGCTGGGTTTCCTATTTCAAGCATCTAAAATTCTTCTTCAGCTGCTGTTTGACTCTTTCTCAAGTCAGGAAGATAAGGAAAATTTGTGCAGTCGTTCAGCCTGTTCACTTCTCAACTACAGTAAATTATCTTCAGTAAATGATGTGGATAATTTGCTAAAAGATTTGTTTTCACTACTTGCTTTTGAACAGAGACATTCATGTAACGGTACTGATACTAAAATCCTATCCATGTTAGTGCTTCATGAACAGAGCATTCACTTCACTTGGAGCAATTGTTTTGGGCTTCACAAAATAAGAAACAACTGCCTTACTTGATGGGTGAGACTTCTGGGTCTGGAGACCTGGAGATAAAAGCAGAAGAGTTTGTTTCCACATACTTAGTACGCTCACTTCTGAAACATGTGAAAGTTGGATTCAAATCTGAAGAAAATGGAAATGGGAGTAATGACTTGACCAATGTTTCAGTGAAGTGCTGAAATTTTAAAGACAGACTTTCTCTGTTCCTCTGAAAATCCATTTATTCACAGAGGGTCTTCTGCAAACCTGCCAGGAGACACAGAAACTGAATTTGGGTCTTCCTTATGCCAAAAATCATACTCGCTGTTCTGTTGCAAAGTGAGCTGGGGTTGCCTTGATCTGCAAAGAAGTGGAAGAATCTAATACATGTAGCAAAGTCTTTGACCACAAACTCTGTATGGATGGCAGTGGCTTCTTGCTCTTGGGTGAAGGTGTTTGCGGAAAGGTGCTTAAGCACAGTCCCTGTGTTTCACTCCTGAGGACCTTGGATGGCTCTGTGCTCAGCTTGAGTGTCCCTTTCTGAAGCTTGGGGCTTTCAAAGTCTGTGTTATCAGGACAGAAAGTTTCTATGCGATTGCGTTTCTTTGACTTTACTCTCACAATGCAATAGTCTTTAAAGTTTTCAGGTTCTCCTATGTAAGTTCTTGAACGATTAGTGGGTTATATCCGTGAAAACAGAGTATATAATTGAGTGCTTAGTGAAGAAGACATGAATGGTTGGCCAGATGCTGGGGCTGCCACAGCTCCACCTCCCCAAGGCATTCCCCTTTCTTCTGTGTCATCTCTCAGGACTCCACATCTGATGTGGGCTGGATTGTGTGCCAAGGTGGCCCAGCTGGAGGCACTCTGGGGAAAGGGAGCTGAGGGCTATCAGCTGGTGTTGGGTTGAGAGGGGATGGGCATACCTGGTGGGAATGGATGCCATACTGTGTGAAGGTGGAATTCCTCAGGAGCGTAATGACACAGGACCGCTTATGATATGAGAGAAGAAGGGCTTTAATTACCCACATGCATTTGTTGCCAGCACTGCTGCTCGTGGTGGATCAGTTTCTTCTTTTATGTATAACCAAGAGGTTATATCTAGTTTAGGGGTTTCTTTGGTTTGGTTTTTTTTTTTTGAAGTCAGCAGGGCCTCGTTACAGTGGTGGGCAGCACAGTGAGTGGCTGCCTGTCTGAGTCTTTGTAATTCAGTCCCGTCTGCCCCACAGGAGCTACCCTGAGATGATGAGACAAGGAATCAAATGCTTAGATGTGACAGCAAGGGCTGAACGTGTTTTTAAAATATTGAATCAGTTGCCTAGCCTGTGTTCTTGATGTTACCTTGGTTACCAAGTAAGTTAGAATCACTTTTTAATATACTCCAAGTGAAAATTCAGGTGTCTGAGGATGATACAAAATGGTGCTAGTCCAACACATCGGCTGGATTTATGCTCTGGCTTGGACTTAATATTGAACCCATGGGCTTTTAGTGAAGGAACTGTTGCGTTTTATTACTATGGAAGACAAGACAGTAACTTCGTGTACTTATTTTGTCTTTAGCTAATACTTCTTTGTTTTCTGTGTTCCCTTTCACAGGGAATTTATTTCTGAAACTTCTTGGAAGATAATCTTTTCCTGATGCTCTATATGAAGTCCTTCAGTTGCATGCTTAAAAATACTTCCTAGACACTTGTCCAGTGTTTTAGTAATCGACCAAATAAATGTCACATACATTGAAAAAGTTGAGCTCTGCTTATCTATAACCTCCTGATGGACTTTTGCTCCTGAAATTGATAGCCTGCATTAAAGGGAACAAAGATGAAAATCATCTCCTATTCTGAGTTCTCTGTAGAGATTTGTTTGTTTTTCTCCACTCTTCCTTTTCCCAGATGCTTTATCATCTGTTGAGATCTATCTTTCTGCTGTTGAAAGAGTACAATTTGTATTTACTCTGGAGTTACACCTTAACTGTCAGAACTGCTCCAAAGTGGAGCAATGTTTACAAACTGCCCGATCACATTTAGTGATCGTGTGGTTCTTGCTCGTGCCCTGGATGAGGAGGTTAATAACCAGCACAACAGTGAGGTGATGGTGATAGAAAGGGAAAAGACACCTGCTTGTCCATCTCAGGTGCATTACAGTCCTCCAAAATCTAGTTAATTACTGGTAAGTCACAGATGTGTCACTGCTTTTGCTGTGATGGGGTGTGTGGTAACTTGAACTAGACTTGCTCTAGAGCTTGAGTCAAAGGTCTCTCTTCTGTGTTGTTCCCTTACATAGATTTTTGCATCAACCTCAGTCTTGCTTTTCCTTTTTAAATCGTATTACTGGCTTACTTGGTTTTATGTTGTTCCTTTCTCTGTGCAGCAGTAAGTTAAGAGGTTCAGCAGGTGAGACAAACCCTTGTGAGAAAAGCCCATGACCACCATTAAGAGAGCTGGCAGCAAGGTATTTCTGCCTCAGGTGCTGGGGCTTTGTCCTCCTAGAGAATATAGCGTGTGAACTTTTGGAAGTTCTTCAGTTTGGAGCTGCAGCTGGAGAAACATGAGATGCAGGCTCTTATTTCAATGGGCTGAGCAGGAGGCTCACATTCCTCAGCATCACTCCCATGGCTCTGGTACTTCATATCCAGCTCTCCCCTACCTGGTGTGGTGGCCGAGGGAGCTTGCCAGTCTTGCACGCGTCCAACTTTTGTATTAAGGTTCCCATGAAAAGCAGCTGGTAAGGGTCATGGTTAGGCTGCATGAACGAGATGGTTTCATTGGGTAGTTTTGGCCATCCCTGCAAGCAATGGTGCTTTGAAAGATGACAGTACAGTCACATCCAAGTTTCAAATAGTGCATGGCCACCCTGTGGAGATCTGCTAGTGCTGGGTTTGCCTGCTCCTTGGTGAGAAGACTAGTGTCCTCTCTGGAGAGCAGGCAGCAGGGCTAGGCCCATGCTGTTACCAGTGTCTGGTCACCCTCTGCCTCTTCCTGCAGAAACACCTAAGGCTAATAAAAGTTTGTGAAACTTCACTTGCTGTTTAGGTATGGCCATGTGGTGCCTGCTGCTGGTGAGGTGGGTGGTGGTGCATGGGGGATGCAAGGGCCACACTGGGAGCCCAAGTTGTTAAGCTTGGTGACTCAGGGCTCCCTGCTCACAGCCTGAGTCATCTTCTTGGAGTCTGCTGGACCTCATAACAAGGAGCTGTCAGGATCCTAGGATTAATTCCAGTACTTGGAGGTGCGCCACTTACTGTTTTATAATTCTGCTGAATGTCTTAGGCCATTAGTTCAGATATCAACCAGAAGAATAAAAGCTCATCTGCTGTCATTTTTCTCCTTTGGGTCTCTGAAGAACAGGGGTAGGTTTAATGGGCGAGGAGCCCGCGAAAATCTGTTCTTCCTGGAAAATTCCTTTGGACAACCAGTGCTTTTACTTTACCTCCTGTGTATGCTCTGCAGGGAACACTTATGGGTCATCTAGGCAATGAAAGGTGACTATTGACTGCTATGGCAAGTAAATTTGAGGTCTAGAATGTACGGGTTGTATTGCCCAAACAATGATATTTTAATTTAAAATGGTTATTCATATTCCTGCTTTATAGGGCTTCATATCAGTTCACTGCAGTTAGTACCTGTAACGTATTTTTCCAAGGTTGGTCCACGGCTCCCAGGCTATTGAACTAGGTTTAAAGGCACATGAATGCTTTAGAACAGGCTCACATTGCAAATTTATTACTATTTTATCTTGTTACTATATTTGTAAATATTTATTACTATATATATATTATTATTTTTTTTAATATATTTAATTTTTCCTGTTGAAGACAACTGGCTGCTGCAAGCTACTGCTCCCAGAGTTCCCTGAGCCTGCTGTTCTGGTACCTGTGGAGCTATGTGCTCATTCTCTAACAGCAGACCAGGTTGTTGTTATCCCCTTTGCAGCTACTTGGCTTGATGTATATAACTGCTTACTTATGCTAAACAGTTTAACTGGGTAGATTGCCTTCAGTATTCCTTATTCACATTTCTCTGTGAAAAGGGAGAGCGTTGAGATGCTGTATTTCCAGGAGAGTATCAGACACCTCAGTTGTGCCAGGAAGACCAAATGTTTGCGTGGGAAAGGGCTTGGAGGCAAATACAAGCCCGTGGACCAGGATGTATGGCACGAGGCAGGGCACAGAATTAGCAGAACGCTGTTAAGAGGGGTGTAGGGAGGGGAAGGGAGTATGTATAGCAGGGAATGTATGGCTGCGATGCCAACGTCACCCCTACCTGTGAGGTGGCAGGGTGAATAGTGAACTGTCACAGATTGAAGCACTAAAGCTTGCAAGCACCTGTGGAGCCGTGCCGAGCCCTGCTGGGCTGACAAGGGGGCTTCAGCCATGCTTGTTCAGCAGCCTAAGAGATCCTGGCCATCTCCTTGAACAGCGCTTCTTGGTGACATTGGGTCGTGCGTCGGTGTCCTTGTGTGTTTCCCCATCAGAAACAGAGCTGGCATCAGCATGGCCTGTGCTAATTGCAACTAATAACGAGGCAGCAAGTGAATTGAGAACATCTTATCTACGGTTCTGGTCCCCAGGGGCAGGCTGGCTGCTGAGGTGTCCCCCAGCTGGCCTCTCTACAGTCACAGCTGCAATTTGAATACTGTGTCCTTTCTTGTTTATAGTGGCCTCTGCCTTCCAGGGGCACGTTTACCTGGGACTGGCATATTTGCAAGGATAGTTAACCTGGAGCCTCATTCAGCACTGCCTTAGAAAACTGCTCTTTGACTTGAATCCTGGACCTATCTGCTGGGGTAACAGTCACTTCTCCCTGGGCTGTTGCCTTATTGTTACATTGAAAAAAAAAAAAAAAAAAAAATTAAAAAAATTGAATTGTCTGCAAATGGTATGGTGTTACTCTGCCCATTTGTTTTCCAGAAGCCTTGCTGCTCCAAGCCCCTCAAAATAGACCTCTACCTTGGAAATGATCTTTGTGTAGACGGTGACTGATAAGGTTCATGATGCTGCTTTGTAGAAATACATGACTAATCTAGGGTGTAAAATTTCCAGGCTATAGTTAATGTCTAAAACTAAGACTTAAGATGAAAACAAGCTTTTTGCTCTGAAAAGAAACATAATATTAAAGTCCTTGGTCATTTGGCTTCTCCTCTATGCTTCTGTTGTGTTAGGCTGCTGTCAACTGGGAGGTCCCCAAACCGGCGCATGCTGGAGGAAAAGCAGATTGAGGGGCTTCCCACTCTTTTTTCTCCAGATCTCTGGAGAGCAGCCTGGGTACCTAGCAGCCATACAGGTCCTAGTAATGCTCTGACTCATGCATTTTGGCAGGAAGTCAACAAAAAGAGGTGGTGGTGCTTGCAGGGAGTGTGGGCAGGGTGGCCATCTAATGCAGTGTTGTGTGACGCATCCTTCTTCTGTCCAAACCCACTTTTAGTAGCGCTTAACCTTTGGAGATATGAAATATGGTTCAGTTTCAGAAGATTTTCTTGATCTATGTTTCAAAGCAGGAGTCTCTGTCATTCTGAGCTCTCTGTAATTTACTTTCTTAACTCAAGTTTTTTTCTCTCCTCTGTCCACAGACATTGCAGCTACCTAACCCTTAAAAGGTTCCTCAGACCCTTTCAGGTGTAGGCTCTGTGGTGCACCTCACAAAATTGCAATCTAATTCTCACAAATTAAAATGCAATCAAACAAACCTGTTCTCCCACTGGAGAGGGAGGAATCAGGGAGGAAGGAAGCCATTTCCTTCTGCCCTTCCCTCTCCCGTCTCTCTCTTGCCCTGTTACTTCCTTATTGCACAAATCAGCCAGTTCTTCCTGGAACATGGGAGGATGCTGAAGCTCATGTGGAGCTCACCCACCACTTTTGTCGGGGATGCCTGAAACAACCATGTCCAACCTGCTCTGGCTGGTGAAGCAGGGCTGGTGGCTTGCTGAGAGGATGAAGGAGGTGGGCAATCTCCACAGAGCTCGTCAAGGAGTAGATGTGTGCAGCCCTACTTAGGCTGGTGTTGTGTGGCTTTCTTGGCAGGTAGCTGCTGTTGGCACTTATTGGTGATTAAAAACAAAAGCGTTTTGTTTTTAGACAAAAAGTCCAAAGAACTGGACATCTGAGGAGTTACAACTGGAATGACCATGAGAGGGACAACTTTCCATAAAGAGAGTGCAAGGAAATAACGATGGAGGCATTACCGTCTCTGTCAGGAATGGATACATAGGTGTTTGCTCGTAAGTCTGAAGACAATGGTGAAAGGTAGACCTTTGTGGGTTTCTCTGAATGGTATTGGAAGAAAAGGGCTGATAACATCAGACCACTGTGTGAAGAAGGTCAGATGATCTTGCCTTTTTATTAGCAGCTAGAACAAGCTCCAAAGTATATGAGCTGGTAGAAATAGTAGATTTCAACTCTCCAGGCATCTGCTAAGAAAGGAATATATGAAGTTCAATGGCCTGTGAGTTTGAGTGCTATGAAGAACACTTTTTGGTGGAAAGTGATGAGTAGCCTTCAGAGTAGGCTTCACGGTCACATAGAATAACTAGTTGGAAATGTAAGTGTGAAGGCATGCTGCCTGTCAGATGTATTTAGGAGGAGCTGTGGGTAGGCTGAAGGACAGGAACAGTAGTCAAATAGCCTTGTTGAGTTGAAGATGTAGTTGAAAACTGTCTTTATTCAATAGATGCAGATACCTATTGAACAAACAGGTGTAATAAATACTCAATTACAGAATGGGAAACAATAGGTTTGGTAGTTCTTTCATGGAGGAGAAAGATTATTAGAGGAGATCACAGGTTGAGCATATTTCATTGGTGGAATGCTATTCTGAAAACAGCCTGCAAAATGAATTAAATTGTGCAGGACTCATCCTTCAGCTTTGCCATGTCTGATCTTTGAGCATGGTAATTGAAGGCAGGCATGTTAGACACTGTGTCTGGAAAATGCTAAATGTCTTCTGTAAGAAATACCAGGCGATTAAGCAGTGGAAGAGAGGACAGTTATGTCTTTTTTGAATGCTTGCAACAAGCTTCTCCCATGTCAGCCTTCAGAGGAAGAAAACAATTTGTTCCTTGTCTGCAGTAGATAAGAAAATAGTCATAGGTTTACATTTCAGTGAGAAAGTTTCAGACTAGGTGTCAGGGAGAGCAAAGCACATGGAGATTGCCTGGAGCCTTCATCATTGGCATCAGTAAGGACAGGTTAGACAAACTTCTGTCAGAGTGATGGGAGTGTAAACCATCTGTCCTTAGTGGAGGAGCTGGGCTAGACTTCAGTTAGGCTGTCTGTCCGGAAGCACGGGGCTGTCCTTCCAGCTGACTGCAGTATCGTCCTTCACAAGCAATCTCCATCTTGTTAGTGGCCATTCCCCTATGTCTCTGAAAGACCTTTTAAAAGCTTTTCTTTTTCTTTTTTTTTTTTAATTAAGAAGACTTTCTTTTAGGAAGATGACATGATCCATTTTCTCCTTCATTGATTCTTCCTATTAATTGCCAAAGCAAGGGCTCTGTAAACTCTGGTCTTATTTTGTTCCCTTTTAAATTTAAATGACTTGGCAGGTTCTGTTACATCTACCTGTGTTCTTTCAACAGAAAGGAGGAGGGCTAATTATGTTACTTCAAGAGTAATGCACAGAAATATAACCTATAATTCAGTCTATCTCCTGAGTACTAATCAGAGTGGAAGGGAAAATAATCTGAAGATTAGAAAATTAAGTCTTCTGTGATAAACTAAGGTGTCCTAACTATGTCCTGGACTTGTCCTGGGCACAGCTGTGATGTGCTGGGTGTGTGTTGATCATGCAGATGTGTCTGTCTGTCTCAGCTGACTGTCCTTTACAGACTGAAGGAGAAACTTAGGATGAAGAGGTGATGAATGGTGTGGCATTGACTGGGTGAGCATTGTGCCCAGCATGGCAGCACTGGTGGGTGTCCTGGGCGCAGCTTTCCTGTATCCCACTTGACTGGTCCCAGCCATTGGTCCTGCAAAGCCTGGCCTGTTTCAGCCTGACAACTTCCAGCCCTTCCTGGTGCCGCTGGCTGTGTGGCACTGCTCTGCTGATACTTTGCTGAGAGCTTCCCATAACAGCCCTTTTTGGTGCTTTGAATTAATTAAGAAACTACTGAAATGCTACCAGAAGCCTGCCTGACTGTTAGACTCCTTGTTTGTTCCTGAGACTACTGAAAGCGTCATGGTTGTCTGGCTTGAATCTCATGCCTTGTTATTTCTGATGCAGAGATTGTATTGCTTCTGCATCAAGTGATGATTGAAGGCCATGTCCCTAATCATTATGTCATTAGTGCATGCCACTATAAATGTGGGTGCAACAGCTGCAAATAGGATGTTGTCTATTTGTGGAGTAGTCAACAAGCCCCTTCTGCCAATTGCAGAGTTGGTCAGAACTTTACAGTGTTGAAAGAAGGTTCTCTTGTGATTTGTTTGTTTCCACCCCCACATTTCTTAGGTTTATTAGCTCTAGGGGTCTCTCCAACAACAAGGATGCTAAATAAACCTGGGTAACTCTTTTTAACTGTCTGCATCACATTCTGGAGGGAGTTTGGCGGCGGGGGGTAGAAAACGAAAATTTCCTAATTAAAAGTGCTTGACCAAAGTGAGGAAACGGCATATGTACATGGGCTTGGGTAGGTAAGCTTGGTGTTATGTATGTTCTGCAGGCTCTGTGTGCTGCTGCCTTCCCCTCTGCTGTCTTTCTGATACCTCTGCAGTTTCTTCCAAGTGTCTGTAACCCTCCTCTGCTGCCTGCTTCCTCACTGCTGTGTCCCCAAACCCCTCTCTGCGAGGGTCCCTTTTTCCTGGCCACCCTGCCCTTTGGTCTCGGAGCAGTGAGTTTCTAGTGTTGGTGCTGGTGGGAGAGGTGGATCTCCAGGTGCTGGAGATGTTACTGGCTGCTCTCAGCTGCGTGTTGCATCTTCAGCAAACTCTGAAATGGTTTGACATTTGGCTGTGCAGATGGATGGAAGAGCTGAAGCTTTTGATATCATGGGTTTTGCTTGCTTGCTTGTTTTCCAAAATATGATTACTGATACCTAATTTTGTTTGTGGTATGATAGGTTGTTTTATTAACTGGGTAGAGGTCACAAACACAGAAGTGACTTAAAACTGACTGCTTATGCAGAATACTGCAATACAGAAGGCTTTTTTCCTAACAGTTATACTCCACTCAGTACTGCACTGTGGGACTGAATTGTCTGATTTCTATTGCCTCTGTGGACAGCAACATCTAGATGGTAATTTTTGGCTTTTTATTCTTGCGCCTGGTCTTTGGTGGCTTCTCTAAATTTTGTGCCTTTTTGCAGCATAAAAAAAAAACCCCAAAAGCCTTCCTTAAGTGAGAAATATTGCAATGTATTAACTAGAGGCTTTGGGAGGGAAATTCCTGATGAGAAGCAATTCTGTTGGAAGGGAAGCAAGGGAGTTCAAGAACGTTAATTAAAAATGCAGGTCTTCTGAAAGATCCAAAAGAATTGAGAGCTAGAAGAAAATGTTGCTTAATGGTATCTCTGGGTCAGACTCTGAGCCTTTGATGTCTGATGCTGCAAAGCTTGTCTCCAGAGACAGGGCAGGGGAGGCCGGTGCCTGTTGAGTGCCCTGACGTTAGAGATCCTGCAGGGACTGGAAGGAGTGCTATCTTTATGCACCTGATTTCCTTTTTGTCTTGTGGGGGGGTATACCTCTGCCTAAAAATATATTTTAAATTGCATTGCAATTGCATTAGTGGTTGAGCTGCTGTTCCTTTAATCCAGCTATAAAGGCTAAATATTCTTCACGCACGGACTGCCTAAAATTCCGGATTCCTGCTATCCTGTGTCACTGTGTTAGTGTCTCCCAAGAGTCACCATGCTGGTGGTGTGATCTTCTCTGCTGGCCCTGTCATTACCACCCTGTGGGGAGGCTTTGGGGATGCTCCCGTGGCTGGGTGGGTGCTGTGGCACCGTGGGGCTGCGCTCTGGCGTGGGTGACCCCCACTGTGGCCAATGTGAGGGGAGTGTGAAATTAGGATGACCTTCAATAGCCATTTTCTGTGCCAATATTTCAGGTGGGTATTTAATTTATGGACTCACACATTCATGTGAGTCTCTTGTAATTTAAACAGTTAAGTGGTTTTTTTTTTTGTTGTAGTTTGTTTGTTTTTTTTTTAAATGGATATTTTATAGATGATGTCAAGGGTCATTTGTGTGAAATTGCCTGTCATCTGTGGCTGTGAACGTCGTGGCTTCTTACACCTTGCTTCTGAACTGTTCTTTAAATTCTGACTTTCTCTACAGCCTTAATTACTGCTCATTAAAGCTTCTCTGATCCAGAGCAAATAGTAATGGAGATGGATGGAGGGGCTGACTCGCTGAAAGTGCTTCAGAGATTGTAGAAAGGCATTGGGTCACTTCAGTACATTAGGTATAAACAAGTCCAAAGATCAGAGTTACTTAAAAGCAGAGATTGAATAAACTTCTCAGAGTGTTAGGAGACACTAAATGTCCACACAAAATAATTGTAAAGGCTTTTTCCTGGACTGGGGTTAGAATGAGAATAAAAAGGGGAGGTGCTTCACAAAGCACAGCAGTTCTTGCTTTCTGCAGAAATAATGGGTATGAACAGCAAATGTGAGGTAACTGCTGCAACTGAACATAGACCTCTCGTGGCCCGGAGTGCAAAGGTGCGTGGAATGGACTTTCTGTACTTAAAATGCCTTGGGACCACAGTGAACTAAAACATCGCTTTTTTAATTCCCATACACTACCTAAAATCAAGCAGAGCAGTTCTGTGACACCTTGTGTGCCTAACGTGGCTGTTGGCTGTTACCATCCTGTGTCCTGGTGTGATCTCGCACGTTGGGCTGTCCACAGATGCTGGTGCAGTGTTTAAAAAAAAAAGAAAAAGTGTTAAAAAAAAACCACTCAGACAAAACCCCCAAACAAGCGGGAAGTTATTTCTGACAGAAAAGAAGAAAGAAAAAGAACAATTTAAAAAGTCACGGGGAAGGACTTGGCCCTGCCTTCTGCCTGGAAATATTTTTTTTAATTCAGATTTCTTTTAGAACCTGAAGTATTATTTCTTTTTCCTCCCCACAAAAGAGATTACTGGAATTAGAGAGTTTTAGCCCTCATCCCACAAGGTTCCAAATATAAAAGAGCTACCTTTGGGATATGTCTGATCATTTTTGATCTAAAGCACATGAGCACATAATTCCTATTATGGTGGAGATTGATGCTTAATTGAGGAATTAGCGATGCCAGAGCAGAGCTTTCTCTGGGGCCGTGTAAGTGTGACCAAATACGGTCTCAGGATCTCAGACAGAAGCATCAGAGTTGCTAATTGCACTGGGGGTGTTTTCTAAATGGTGTATGAGGCCTGAGACACTTAGACTGATTGCTCTGTCATCCTGCCAGCCCTAGCACACTGATGAGTTACCTTAGAGGGATGCAGCAACTGCTCTGTGACCTCTATTACTAATACATGGGGGAAACACTCCTGTGACCCCAGTGTTTCAAAAGCATTGACTCATCTTTTCTGTTTATTGATGCAAAAATCACTTTAAGTTGTGGGGTTTTTTTTATTTCCTGTGATAGATGAGTGGATGCAACTTCTTTCCATCTTCTGTTGTCTTTGTACAGTTTGCCCCATCTCCTTGATGAAAGCAGATTAAGGGACTGGAGCTTCTAATGGTTTAACAATGAGTCACAGTTGCATGTCTAGACTCCTTAGATGATTTTTACATTTTCTCACTAGCAACTAGGATGAGAATTTCTCTCTGATAGATTAGTTACAGAGTCAAGTCCAAGCATAATAGTTTTCCTCTTAGAAGAGTTTTAGTTTATGTCAAAGCTGTATCTTAACTTACTGTTTCTTTGCTGAAACCTTCATGATGCCTTCTCAGCTCTCATCTTCAAGAAGTTCTTTCATCTCATATTTACACAGCCAACTTCCTTTTCTTTTTTGGGGCCGGGGGGGGGGGGGGGGGGGGGGGGGGGGGGGGGGCGCAGGTTGAGGAGGAGATGGAGAGAGACTAGGCTGACTGACTTGCTTGTGCCACCAAATTAAAAGTCATCTTCATATGTATCTCCTTTTTCCTGAAGTGTACAGATGTAGAAACTTCAAAATTAACTTGTCAGTACCCTTTCTTAAATATACTTGATTTCCCTGGAGGAAAGACTGCTCTGATCTTGTGAAAAATCTTTGTCAATGTGACTGGTACCCTTAATTAGTTTGAAGAGATTTCTTATCTGCAAAGAATGTAATCAAGCTATTACTATAGTCTTCATTTTATTATTAAAATTAAACTTCCTTTCTTAACACTTGTTCCAACATATTATTTAGTTTAAGAGCTGAGAACTGTAACAGTTACTATATCTTAAAATTTGTATATAACTTGATAATTCACTAAAGCTTTCTAAAATCCTCTCATTTACAGGGTTATGCGCAGAAGTATATTGTGAAGAACTACTTCTACTACTACTTGTTCAAGTTTTCCGCTGCATTGGGTGAAGAGATTTTTTATATCACTTTCCTTCCGTTTATCTACTGGAACATAGACCACTCTGTGTCTAGAAGGATGATAATTATTTGGTCTGTAAGTATTTCTATTAATTATTTAAAAGTATAGTTGCTAATTCTTTTACTGTAACAAATGAATATTTAAGAGGAAGAATATCCCTTTCAATGAACAAAATCCCTTCCAACCAGAAAAAAAGCCGGCATTATTGATGTGTAACTGGCACGTTCAGGAAGCAGAGGCATCGCGGCGCTGAGAGGAGGCGAGAGGTGTGAGCTGATGCACCCTGACTGTTCAGCTCCCTCACGTCTTGCACTGACTTATTTTTTTCATCATCATAACTGATTTAGCTGCTTTTGACGGAGTTCGCACAGAACAGTTGGGAAAACACTTCCTTCACGAAGCATCATGGTGTTTTAAGGATCCCTCTTTGTTGTTGTAGGAAATCTTTCTATTACCCTGGTTTCTTCTGGGTAACCTGTTCATATAGTTCTGGCTCAGTTGAAATCGGTATAAATCTAATAGGAAGGGGGTTGCAGGCTGTGGGGCAATAAACAAGGTGCTTCTGCAGTCACTTGTGGGGGGCTGGAAATCAGATTCTCAGTTGAAGGCTAAGGCTTAAAAGCATTGATTTTTGTTAACACTAGACATTCTCAAATCAACTGCCTTCAGTATTGCTTCAGGCTTTACAAATGCAGTTTGGGGTATTCAGAATAATCTCTTTCCATTCTGGCACTGAAAACTAGAATAAAACCAAGCACTTCAGTCAGGGAATGGCTGTTGTTTTGTCACTGCCATTGCTCATCTTGGTATTGATCTTTGCTGCCCAAATAAGACCGTTTTAGAACAAAGAAGGGAGGTAGGAAGCATCTCTGGCAGATGGCAGACCCTGGAGGTTTAGCTGTCAATCTACATTGATTTAAGAAATTGAAGCTTGGTAAAAACTTGAATGTGATATTTAGCTTTGTTTCTTTACAGTGAAGCTGCTTCTTGGCTTAGTCAATTCTGGCTAATAATAAATAATAAAAAACATTTGAATTGGGTCATACACTTCAAATGCACCTGGTCTTGGACAGAAGGTACCAGTTGTTCTGTGCCAGTAACCCCAGTCAATACATTTTATAAAGAGAACATGAAAAATAACTTGCAGATGAAATTTAGAAGTAGGTGGACACTCTATAATTAGAGCTGGGGTTTGGCCAGGAGTACACCTACTGCTTCTGGAAATGTGCCACAGAAGATGATAATTGGTAGGCACTGCCTTCTGGGTTTGCATATTGCTCAAAAAAATGACTCTTTAAAGCTCCTTGCATGCTTTTCTGCTCACTTGCCTTGCCTTCACCTTGCAAGGAGTCCATCTGAGTACCGGCCAGATCTAGGCTGGAAGTCATGGATACCCCATCCCTGTAGGGGTTCAAGGCCAGGCTGGATGGGGCTTTGAGCAACCTGGTCTGGTGGGAGGTGTCCCTGCCCAGGGCAGGGGTGTTGGAACTCGATGATCTTTAAGGTCCCTTCCAATTCAAATGATTCTATGAGTCTAATTAGAACATTCAAGCATGTGATGTTATGATTATTAATATTATTCTTTGACTTAGGACGTTCCAGACTTGCATTTTATAACTGACGATGAGAAGCTGTTTTAAATACACAGATGTGTGACAATTTTAATTATATGTAACTATGGAATGGCTAAAAATGTCCACGCAGGCTATGCATCAACGTTATGGCAAGCTCAGCGGGGTGGCTTGTTTTCTAGGGAGAGGGGTCAGCATCCTGGGTGCTGTGAGTGGTGCTGGTCGCTCTCAGGCACCTCGGTGGGAGAGACAGGGGTGGTGCTGAGAGAGGTGCTTCGTCCTGTGCCTCTGGAGACTTTTATGACTCTGAGTTTCTGCTGCACGTTGGAAATGGCAGAGCCAGGGTCCCAGGATGGACCGAGGCAGTTTCTTCCCTTAAAAAATAAAGCCGTATTAATGCTGTTTACAAGGTCCTCCTGCCATCTTATCTGTCATAGCTTATGCAGAGCCAGTCACACGCATTTGAGAAAGATAGATGGATAAATCTGAACTGGAGCAGGGCCAGAAATGATTAAGGAACAGGATATTTCCTGAGCAGAGACTGAAAGCTTACGTGTAAGTCCCTAACAAAATGAAGTCAGAGTGAGAATGGGGCTGGCTGTAAACACCAGGGGAAGGAAAGAGCTTCTTAAAATGAAAGAATAGTCACAAGAAGAAATGTACTTAAGGCAGTTGTAACTAAATCAAGTTGAAGCCAAAGGTTGTGAAATAGCTCTAGAAGGGCAAAGGGCAGTAAGAAAAAATTATGAATATGCTTTATTTCAGCAGCAGCAGGGGAGTAGACTTGGTGCCCTGGGATGTCTTCTCCAGTCCTGGGTCCCCAAAACTGGCTGCTTGTGTGTTTCTGTTTAGCTGGATGGCTCTGGGAAAAGCTGGCTGAGGATACATCCAGATGCTTTAGAAGCTTAAAGCAGCACATTGTGCTTCTGAGGTGTCTTTCCTCTAAGGATTCACAAGTGTATATGTGTAGGTTTTACCCTTCTCTTTGCGGATAGACAAGGGAAATAGCTGCCTGAAACTTCTGAACAAGGTGCTGGGTCAGTGCTTCCCTTCTCCAGCAATTTGAAGTAAACGCTTTTGAATCTGCACAGATGAGGCTTTGGTGCCTGTGACCGTTGGTACTTCCACCAGGAAGTGCAGAGATGAAAAATAACTTCACATCAACGAGCCTGCAAATCTACTTTAAATTACTTGGCTCAAGAAGTGAAAGCTCAGTTTAGATTTTAATCTCTGTACCCCTTCAGGTTTGAAAGCTTTATTTTGATGTGGAATTTCAGAAGCAAGGTAGAGACCTGGACAAGGAATCCTTACAGTTTCTGCTTGCTATTCAGTATTTTCCTTGAAATTTTCTCTTCTGGTTATTTTTTTCAGGGTGCTTGGACATACAATGTATCCACACCTCTTTTGAGCCTATAGAACTTTAATTTATACAATATGTATAATTTATATTTTAATTAATATAATCATTTATACAATAAGTAAGAGCTGACCAGTGTGGATGATGTCAGTGCAGGTGTGGAAGCTGTTGGTGTATGACAGCAATAGTTGCTGGCTCGGATGACGGTGGCATCTCAGAAGGAAGGCAGAGTTTGGGTGGTGCCAAGTGGGGACCCACCAGGCTCCTCGAGCAGCGCTGGATGCACGCATCTTCAGGAAGTCTAAAAAGGTCCTGGGTCTGAATCCATGGCAATTCATTTTCCCACCTTGCTTTTCAGAGGAACAGTTTTCCAAAGGCTGTTGGCATTTAGTTACATGTGAATGATGATCCCTGAACTCAGACTCTCAGGGTAACTAGGAGTTTAATAACCAGCAGGAATTTACCTGCAGTCAAGATGCCATGGACATTACTATACCCTGATTGAACCTCTGGATGCTGCTTTGAAAACTCACTTTGCAGCAAACTTTGGGTTTAGTGATTATTATGTGTTTGTTAGTTTTGGTGCCTTTAAAACACTTCACCAAAACAAGCTGGGAACAGCTGGTAAACACAGTCACTCAAAAGTCAAAGTCTTTAAAGTGCCATATATTGCAGTGAATAAGAACACGTAAGACTAGTCAGGCATGGAAGTAACTAAAAATTTTAAGAATAAAATAAATGGTCCATAAAAGAAAATGCTGTGTGCAAGATGCTAAAGTGTTGATTGAAAGAGAATTTTGAATGTGCTGGTAGCTGTATTCTGCCCTTGAAGAAAAAGTGCTTGTGAGACTTCTATAACTCACACCAGCTGGGAATAATTTAAGGTGAAGTTTAAATTGGAAACCTTTTGTATTTCACTAGAACTGCTAGGTGTAACAGAATCACAGTTTTAGGTGTTAGATGATAAACCAGATCAATGTGACAGTAGTTTTTCCTGTTACCAGGAGACCATAAGATAGTCAATTACCTTATAGTTTTTTGTCTGAAGGCTTCTTTAAAAGACAGAGTAGATGTCCTAGGATGTTGGCTAGTTATACTTCTGGAGGCATGAGGCTGTCTTGGTCTTGTTCTGGTTTTGTGTTTCTGAAGGCTGACTTAAGAGAGCCAAAGTCCTCCCTCCTATATAAATACATATATTTTTAAGAAGCTGTCTGTTGTCCCTTTCCTCCTCCTGTCCCTGCTGCCCCTTGCCATGACATGCCCTCTGTGCTGCCGCTCACTGCTGAGCACGGCACTGCTTGTGGTGGCTTGTAGACACCTCTTGGAGGTGTTGCTCACCTTGTGGCTGGGACAACACAAGTGGTGGGGTATCCCACCAGCTTAGTGTGACCTTGAATACGTCCCATTGCACCTGACCAAATCCTTGGCCAACACTGTGTAAAGTTCCCACGCAGCTAACACAGGATTGATGTGCTTTCTGGAAAACAATGACCACGTTGGAGGTGGCAGATCCTTGAGCTCCCCTCTACCCACCCTCTCCTGTGAGGTGTCTCATGGAGGTGCTCAGCCTCATGGTCACTGTTGGCAGCTCTGTGTGTGGGTGGCATCCACGTGGTTCAGGGAGGACATGGGGAGCAGGATGTGATCAGAGGGTGGTTTGGGGTGCCCAGGGTTTTGCGGGGCTGCCAGCAGAGCTGCTCGGTGACTTTCACCGTAATTTCCCTGAACCCAGACCTTAGTTCTTGGCATTGACTTGGGTGTAGGAGGAGCATTTCCAGAAGAACATACTCTTCCTTGCTCTGCTCCTCTTTCACAGTGAACCAAGTTGTGCTGGAGGGGCACAGCCACAGCTACTATCAGTCGCAGTGATATCTGTTTGCCTAAACTGTAATTGGGGGATGCTGAGAAGAGCAGCCATGAAGAGTGCAGATGGGATGCTTGGGTTAATTTCTGTATGGTGAATCCACGTCATGCCTTCCTTGAGAACCACAAAAAATAGCTGGCCCTTTCAGGATACAGTCCTTGCTTCTGCTTGACTAACCTGCTAATGCCAGTTTATAAACAGTGCATTCTTGTTTTTCCTCCTCCTTTTCTAGTGACCCTGATGTGCTTTGTGACTCCTCTGTGTCTGTGACACAGACCTTATGATAAAAACAAAAGCAACATCATTTTCAAACTATAAATTTCCTTTCTGGGAAGATGATGAATACTATTTCAGGGCAGGGTTTCTAGAGCCAGGTTATAGAATTTCTGTTTTGGAGCCAAAACAGCAGATTCAAAGTCAGGCTGCTACAGTGTAAGCCTCAGGGAAGAAGTCGCCAATGCTATTTGACCCCGTGTCTTCTCTAGAATTTCATCTTGTCCTTTTAATAGATCAATAGCTCAGATGGGAGAGCTGCAAATTCAGAAGTTGAAAATAAATATGTTCTGGTTCACCTTTGTTAACTGAAATATTACAGAGTGCAAAGAGAATTGCTCTTCCTGACCTTCGCAAGCCTGTGGGACGGTGTGTCCCTGTGTGGTGGTCGTGGTGGAGGAGAGGTGGCTGCTGTGTGAGGAGGACATGCCACACACAGCTCACCTGCAGCACTCAGCCTGTTTCCTAAAACCTGCCCATCTCAGGGTCTGGGCAGCTGCTGTGTAAATATTCCAAAGGGGAAATAGCCTCTTGAGGCACCAGTCCTGTGCCACTGCACACAGACCTGGCTCGGTTATGTTTGTTTCTGTGCTTTTATAGATGCCTAAGGTTCTGTCCAACCTAAACCATCTATGAGTCCATGTCTGCACTGTGGTGCTAAATATGGGTAGCTCTCTTGCTTCCTGCCACAAAGTGCTGCCCACAGCGATTGGAAGAGTAGAGAGGGAAAGAACCAGGTAACACCTGCAGGTGAGCAAAACCACTCCTTAAATTATTGAAGCAAAACCAGAATTATGCACATGTCAAGGAGCTAGGTCACTTTGTGGATCTCTGATGCCCACAGGGAGAGGAACAGCCCCTCACCCCAAAGGGAACCCCTGCAGCTGTTGGGACAAATGTGCTGGCACCTGGACTCACATGAATGCCAATGCCTTGAGTTTGATTCATCACTATTCACTAAAGCAAGATCTGTTAAAACACAAAGATTTGTCTTGTTTACCCCAGTGCAAAGCCCCAGGTGAGGATGTAATTTTGGAGATGGACCATATATATGACTCAGAGGAAACCCTCAGGAAAAGGCTGTTGTGCTGCTATAGCAACTGCTAATTGCATTCATGTAGTAAGATGTAATGCTGTTGACCTGTGGTGGCAATGAAGCTTTGCCTTTCCTTCACCTGATTGCTATTCCTCCCAGGCTGCTCCAGCAGCACTGGTAGGCACCAGGGTTTGAGGAAAGTCTTGGTTTTAAGTTGCTTACAGCAGTACAGAAAAGCCCTTTGAGAGGGGAAAAGGTGTGTATATGAAGTAAGAAGCCTTTACCCAAGATTTGGGTAGCAGTACCCAAGATTTCAAGGGCAGATCAGTGAGCCAGGCTGCTTACCACTTCACCGTGGAGCAGGACAAGATGTGGGTAATATATTCCCTTGCAGTTCTGGGGAGGAAAAGCCTGTGTTGTCTGGCTCTGGGCTCTCCTCCTCCTGCGAGGGCAGCTCACATAAACGAAGCACTCAGTTTGTGTTTCCCCTCAATACAGAAGGGAAAGCAGCATTTCCCCACGTTATGTGTGTGCATGGTGGTTGCTAGTGACCCCTCTGCCCCATCTCTGCTCCTGTGCCATGGTCTGTTCACCTTGCTTTTGCCATCATGTCTTTAGTAAGGGCTCATTATGTCGCTGTAGCTTGTAGGACTTGCACAGACAGAGGCAGAGGTGAGTCCCTTTGCCTCCCCTAACACAGCGCTCCCATGGGAAACTGTCATGAGGGTCTGAGAGTGAGTGACCTCTGGTGCCCAGGACCATAGCCTCACTTCTGCCCAGGTTTGGGCCCTGCTTGTGGGCAGTTGACTGGGTAGGCTGCAGTGCTGACCAGTGGTGCTTTTCCCTTTCATAGAATCATACGGGGTTGGAAGGGGCCTCTGGAGGGAGATCATCTAGTCCAACTTCCCCATGGGAGTTGGTCTACCTAGAGCTCATTGCACAGGAAGTTGTCCAGGTGGGATTTTAATGTCTCCAGAGAAGGAGACTCCACCGCCTCTCTGGGCAGCCTGTTCCAGTGCTCTACCACTCTCACAGGAAAGAAGTTTCTCCTACTGTTAAACCCCAGTTCCTCTCCATCCCTGCTTAGCCTGAGCAGCCCCTCTTGTTTGCCAATGCACCTTTGTAACTTGGGTGCCAAACAGTTAAGTTTCATTTTTGGGAAGTCTAATGGTCTGAGGTAGGTGGTAGTTAGAGCTGCAGAGTAAAGGGAATTAGCCATGCCCATTCCATCAACTTTTGTGAAACCTCAACTGAATTCCCATGCATTTCTGTATAGTTATCTTCTCCAGATATTTGTATCCTACATGATCCATCACGGCTTTGCCTTTGTTGCTTCCATAATGGAAAATTCTCCAGGTTCAGACAAATTCCCCATGCAGAGACAGAGGTACTTATTATTGTGCAAATTAACATTATGTGTGCTGAAGATGTCTGCAAACTGCTTGCCACCAGAACTGCAGAGAATTTGGTTGATCTGTGGCACTTGGACAGAATGGAAGAGAATCTGTGCTAGAAATAAACACAGAAGAGCACAGAGAGCCATAATGTAGCACTCTACATAGGCAAAAAATGTCAGTAACTTAGGGAAGAAGCAACAGAACAATAAAGCATGAAGAAATTATTTGCTTCAAGGTTTTTCTTCTTTTCTATGCCTACACGACTGCAAACTGTTTGCTCGCTGGGTGTTCAAGGGTCTATTGTTCCCTTTTCTCTCCAACGTTCAGCTTTCGGCTTGGAGACCCACCAGGTGGAAAAGCCCCCGAGTAAATAAAAACTTTGGAATGTGTTTTATTTAAATCTTAATGTGGCTTGGGTCTAGCCCTCTCTTCTTCCCTAAACTATCCCAGCCCTCCTGAAGAAAGGGGAGCTGGGTGAAGCCCTCAGGCTTGCCCTTCCTTACACTTGGAAATGCAGAAGCTTGCTGCTGGTCAGTGGCTACAGGGTGATACACTCCTGGGTCAAGCCTTAACCTTCCTTCCCCTCTTTATCCAAAGCCATTGTGAATGTGCTGTTTGGCTTACCTAGGGTGGGCTGGAAATCCCAGCAAAATCACCCAGTCCTGTAATCTGGGCTCTGTGACCTGAGCAGTCCCAAGTTACCTGCTGCTCATGACTTGGGGTAATTTCTACCCATGCTAAATTTATTTCCAGAGCCATCAAAGGTTTTTGGGATTGTGCAAATATGTAGTTCAAGTCAAGTCTTGGTGTTGATCTTTAGCCTGTCCATCAAGCTCATCTCTGCATCTTCTCCTCTCCAGTGCTTCAGTGTTTATGGTTTGCGATGTTTATTATGGGAGTTTTCTTATCTGCTAGGTTGAAAAAAGCTGATAACAAGACAAAACTTGTTTTCTTTCCAGGACTGTTAGAGGGTAAATCCAAAATGACAGAGAAATAAGGTCAGGAAATAATGAAATGTGGCTTGAGAGAGAATATGCCACTTAACTAAGGCAGATGCTTCCCTTCCTCAGAAGACAGGAGCTGCGGCAGAGTGCCATTCAGATATATCCTGCAATTAAATATCATGCTGTGAGCATATTTCTGCACAGCACTTGTCACGTAGTGACCGCATCCGCGGTGGCCTCCTGCTTGTTTGGGTTTTTTTTTTACTGTTGGTGGCTGAGCTGTGGGAGTTTGTGCCTGGTTCACATGCAGGGGTATTGCCCTCAGTGGCCAGCCATGTGGTGGTCCCCGGCAGGACTGACTTGATGCTCTGGGCATTCCCTGGGCCTTCTCCCTGGGGAGGTCACACCTCTGCCCGCCACAGGCAGAGCTGGCAGGAGCTCTGGGCCACTTGCTTGGCCATTCTGCGAGCCGAAGAGCCCATGCAGAGCCTGGGCAGTCCCGGGCTCCTCCAGCCGCTTGTGAGCAGCACGAGAGGAGGCGGGTGAAGCAGAGCAACACCTTGCTTGTAGCAGTGGTGCACTCGTCATCTTCTGCCTCCCCGGGGAAGCCTGCCAGTTCGGCTGAGGTGGTACCGCACCCACAACTGCCACTTCTGGCACATAACCCAGGATATGGCAAGTAAACCCCGTGCACGGGACACAGATAAGCTAAAGGCAAAGGTTGGTGCTTCAGAGGGCAGTGCTCAGTCTGGACTCCTCTTCATCTTTTAAGGAGGTTGCCTCATCTCTCCTTACTGTGTGTGTCTATACAAGATGTGTTTTTAAAAAACAGAAGGGTCAGAATTTGATCTGGAATGCCAGGAAGAAAGGTGTCGTGAGGATGACTGGTATTTTTGCTTACCCATACCACCTCCAGCATTCAGCCTGTTTTTCACCACCAGAGGAGTCCTAGCACAGCCTTCATTTCAAAGATGACTCATTTCCCTTTCTGTAATTCTCTTACGTACTAGTGCTAATAATACTTCTACAAGTGGAAGTCATTATTATAGAGCACTGCTGATAAACTGGCTCATCCTACCGTGCCTCTCAGATGGTATCGCGAATGGGAGCTGCAACCTTTTATGTTCTGTCAGAGAGAGTCATTTTGCTTTCAACCCTGGAATTTAATTAACTCCCAAAGATGTTCCTGCATCCATTTGGAAAGTGGTGGCATTAACCAAATAAATAAACCCACGCAGTGGTTTCTTTAAGGCACTTGTTCCTTGAGCCTGTGTTTATGGTGAGCAGCCAGGGCAGGGTGTTTGCTGCCTGCCCCGTGCCCTGTGTCTCAGGGTGAAGTGGGAGCAGCCAGGCGTGGTGCTGGTAGAGAGGCGGTGATGTGATTCATGTGATGAGGGATAAAGGATGCAAAGGCACCAGCAGTCACTTGTCCAGGCTCTGGTGCTGGCTGTAAACCCAGCACTCCCCTCGGCATACCCTCTGCTGTAGAGAGGGGGATGAAGGAACGTGACGTCTTGGCTTTTTCCTGGTTCTGCTTTGTGAATCCTGACGTCTTTCTTTTAACTTTCTGGCATATGGCTAACACCAGTATGGGAAGGATGCTATTTTAAGACCCCTCCTTTTGCTTGGGGAAGCGTGAGAAGCAGAACATCGAGCTGTCTCACACACTGACTGAGATTTCATGGCAGATGTCAGTTAACCTGATTTTTGTATTTTTAAAAAAAAAAAAAAAAAGAGAAGAGGTTTGCATTGTTTTGTAGACTTTGCTTTGCATATGTCTGGCTGCACTATCCAAAGGGAGGAGGGTGGCAATAAAAAGCAAATGCATCCTCCAGGGACAGCCTGGGTGATTTTTGTTCACATCCTTCTCACTGTGGATGCTGAGAGCACGTTGCCTTTGGGAAGAGGATGCTGAGGAGCAGAGGGCATCAGCATGATGGGTGCCCTGGGCACTGCTGGGTGTGCTGCACCTCTTGGGGATGCTGGACAGCTTTGCCTCTTGCCTTTGTTTCCCATTGCTACTGCTTCTGTGACCCCAGAATGCAATGTTTCCTCCCAAAATCACTCAAACTCAGTAGCTAATTAATGGAGCCCCTGCTTAAACCTCTGGTATCCCGAGCAGGGCGTAAAAGCCCTTTGTTTTGGGGGAGTCAGGCGGAAGAACTGGTACTTTATGTTGCTCGTCCAGTTTTCTCTCTGCTGCCTCCCCGAGGGTGCCGAGGTTATTATTGAATAACCGCGCTGGCCTGCGCCCCCGCGGGGTCCCCGCAGCACCCTCTGCGGTGGGTGGGAGCTGCGGCGTGGAGCTGGGAGGGATGCGGTGATTTGAAGGTGGTGGCAGAATATTTCCTCTTACAGCTCTTGGCTCTGCAGGAAGAGGTTGTAAGGAACAGGGAGAAAACTGAAACTTTAGCATGGGGCTGGAGCCAGCTGTCCGTCTCATGCCATCTTCTACTGATGCATCTCCTCAGCAAACCCTCCTTTTGGTCCCACCTCTGATCAGATTACAACATGGGGCAGTAAAACCACCGCTTCCTTCACTAATTGGGATAATGGAAACCCCTTTAATAATTCATGGCATAAATTCTGCGCCTGGGGTGGTGGATTTTGCAGGAAAAAGCGTAGAAATAGAGATTGTTCTACTGGGTGGGCTGACTGGGGATTGCCCACACTGACTGACAGCTCTGTGGCCTTTCCTCTCCCCAGATAGTGATGTACATAGGCCAGGTCTCCAAGGACATCCTGAAGTGGCCTCGGCCCCTCTCGCCACCTGTTGTCAAGCTGGAGCTGAGGACAGACGCAGAGTATGGGATGCCTTCCACCCACGCCATGGCAGCCACTGCCATCTCCTTCTCCTTTCTCATTGCAACCATGAACCAGTACAAGGTATGGGGTACAAAAAAAAAAAAAAAAGGAAAAAAATCATGTGTCATCTTCCAGCAAGCTGCAGAAAATTAGCAAATCCAAAGTTGTTGCCATTTCCAAAAGAGTTACATATTTCTTTTCACAGGCGTGTTTTTTTCCCTGTTGTTGCCTGTAGCTGGCTGGTAATAGACACAAGAAGAAATTTAGGGGGAATCTCTGTTCTTTACCACAACTCCTGCTCAGAGCTGTAGGCAGCTGCCCTGCCCTTTTTTGGTGGCTTCTCTGTGTTTTTTGGGGTGGGGGTGGGTGGGGGGGTGGGTGACCCTGGAGGGAGCCGTGGTGCTGCCGTGGGAGATGCTCAGCGCCAGCGCTCCATCCCATCTGTCAGATCTGCCAAAATAGACCTGGTCAGCAGCACTTTTCTCCTCCTTGATCCATAAGCTACCAGTGGGACACACAGCTCTTCACGGGCTCTCTCATACTTCTTGGAAATAGCTATGAAACAATAAAGCTGCTGGAAAATAATTAAATTATTTAATTGCCTCTATTAAGAAGGAAAAAATCTACCAGTACATTATGCTGCTATCTTCTAAAGCTGCCCTAGTCATCAATTACTGACCTGGACTGGCTCCCAGCCTGCCTGCTGAGGGGGGGAATAAAGTGGGCGTAAATCCTCTGAAGGCTTAGAGAAGTGAGGAAAAAATAGCATTTTATGAACTGGGAGTGACATCTGCAGCCAGGCCTGAGCTCTCTATTTTGGGGGCTAGAGTACACCAGGGAAAAAGGGTCAGGAGGGAGCTGTTATGCTTAACATTTCCACAGAAGCATTTCTGCGCTGGTCAGTCATCAGCCTCTCAGCAGCAGGTGGAGTCTTTGTGTCAAATTAGGTGAATTAATTTAATTTACTATATTTTGTGTTGGTTTATTTTTTTCAGAAAAATGTCCTTTATAGACTGAAAAGAGCCCACCAGCCCACTCAGTTTCAGGGTCTGAATGAGTGGATTAAAGGCTAATATATTAAGTTTATTCTTTGCCAAATGTATGGAGTTTTTTTTCCTTTTTAAATGTTGATTTATTTCAAGGCTTCTTTCCATGTTCATAGGCAACTCAGAGAGGAAATTAAGCAAAAGCAGCTTCACAAGATGACAATTAAACCTTAAGTGTCACAGGGAAGAGTGATCCTGACTGCTCCAATAGCTGGACTGTGGTTTCAGCCCAGACATTGATTTTCCTCTCCCAGCACACTGCTCGAGGACTATTGATCATGTTTCTGGTCAGGTTCTGTGGCTGTCACCCTCCCCTCGGGTGACCTGAGGCTGCAGTTCAACCTGGGGCATCTCTTGCACAACACACTGTGCCTTTCTTCCTTAAGGTCTTCAGCACTGACATGGGTTTGCAGGTGGGTGTTGTGGGGAAAAACTCTGCAAGTACTGTCTGTTCCCCGGGTTTCCCCACGCAAAGACTAGGCCATCACAGAACTGCGCACTGCAGATAACAAAGCACCCTTCTGGCAGGATCACACGTAGCTGATGTTAGATCTTCTCTGAAATCTCTTTGGGAAAGTAGAGCTCAGGAGCCACTTCCCAGTGCAAGATCAGTCCGTCTGCTTGGATGTTTTATTTGAGACATACATAGATGTTAAAGTGGATAATGGTACAATGTGTATATTTTATTTTTGTTGTTTTTTTTTCTTTCTCCCTTTTCACAGTATCCATTTGAACTAGGCCTGGCAGCTGCATTTGTGTTTTCGATGCTGGTGTGTCTCAGCAGGCTCTACACAGGGATGCACACAGTCCTGGTAAGGATGCCCCACGTCATGCCTCCAGTTCCCTTTACCTGCAGCCGTTCCCATCTCCCACTCTTCTGCCTTGGCCGTGCCACTGCCACAATTCGGGAGTCCTGCCAATACAGGAGTCCTGCCGCTGAACTTCAGGCTGTACATTCAAAGGCAGCTGCGAGGAGACCCTCAGGCTATTGCTATTTGAGTCTGCAGGGGAATTATTTACACCATCAAGTCAGGGGTGCAGCGGTGCGGGTGGGCTGAGGAGCCCACCGGGTGAGGTCGGTGTGGCCTCTGAATTGTACTTCTCTATTTTGAAGTTTTAATTGCGAGGAACGCGCTTGGGCAACTGAGGCTGCTCCTCAGCCAAGGCTTTTGTGCAATAGTATCACTGTCGTAAGCGAGAGATCCGGGAGTTGTCGGGGAAGGAAGAGCAGGTTGGTGAGTAGGAATAACAGGTTGGTGAGTAGGACTAGCAGGTTGGTGAGTCACACCGGTGGCCAGCGGAGAAAGGAGAAGAGGGGAAAATATGACAAGTGAGCTGCCCTTGGGGGACCGGGGGACAGTGAGGCTCACATCATCATACAGGAACGTGGCACTTTAAAAAAATATTATGACAAGCTCCTTGTTTTCCACTGGTAGGAAATTCATTCTTAAAGGATTGAGATGCATGAACACTTTGAAAATAATCATAAGATATTGGTGACTTTATATGACAGACTCATTGGGCACAGTTGTTGAGAGATGTCAGCCCTGCTTTAAGAACAGAGTTCAGCGTGACTCTGATTAAGCAGTAGCTGGTTCCTTCCCGATGAGAGGAAACATTATTGATTTGCTACATACAGAGGCCAGAGGGGGTTGGTCCAACTTCCCAAGAATGGGTGAAAACTCCCGGCTACTTCCCCCCAGGAATTTGATACGCATTGATTGTTGGTTGCTCATGCATAAATAGTTGCATTTTTTTTACCATGTAGTAATTATGTATGTTATAATAAGGAGGCTTGAATGTAAAAAAGGGAGCCCCTGTGAGATTAAGGTTATCTATAAAATATAGCTTGACCTTCCCTTCCAGGCCTAGTGAATCAAAACAATATCTTGAATGGGGTCTGGAGACACCCTTTCTTGGCTGCTGACCTTAAGTCAATCTGTAAAAATTCTTCACATACTTCCCTTGCTGGTCCGTCGTAATGAAAGACTCCTCTAAATTTAGATGGATTTCAGGGTAAAGAAGAAAAAGCCTTTGTGCCTTTGACATGATAAAAAAGGGCCTTAAAATAAAATAAAAAAAAAAGCTCCTTAGTTGAACTTTGAGCAATGCTGCCTTTCAAAAGAACCAACATACTTTGGTGGGGTCTCCGTCCCCTGTGTGCCACGGTGGGGATGGAGCTGGGGAAATGCCTGGTGATGACAGCTGCCCCAATGCAACCCCCAGTGCAACCCCTCTCTCTGCAGCCCCATCCTTCCCACCTGCAGGGACAGGTTCTGGTGTCCCACCTGCAGGGACAGGTTCTTCTTGGGGAAGAAGTGGGGTTCAGAGCCGTTTGCTGCACTTTGAGGGGTGGCTCCAGCCTGAGCTTCATGAGATGCTGTGGGGCCGAGGTGCCCAGGCCACTCAGCCAAGCCTCCAGCCAAAACAGCCTCTATCTAATGAATTCTTAACTGAGGTCTTAATAGCAAATGAATAGCAACAGGATATAATTATATATTAAGCAATCATAATATTTTTGTAAGGCAAATGAACAGGTAAAATATATCCACCGAATGAATGTAATTGAATTTTTCCTGCTGAAGGACCCAGAGAGAGGTGGCAGGGTGGTTGCACCACGCTTTGCTACAGCTGTAGGTGCAGCTCTGGTGCAGGGACTGCTCTGCTGCAGCCTCAGCTCCACAAATCAGCCCGTGTTTCAGCATTGCAGGCATTGCTTTTGGATCAGGAGCAGTCTCAAAAAGCATGGTCATGTCAGTAGAAGAGATGTTACAATTAAAGACCTTCTGGAGGTGCACTGAGCTGGTGTGAGAGCTATCTGCATCGTTATAGCCCCATCAGAATGAATACTGTGATTGGGTAAAAAGGAGTGAACACCCGTTGCCTGGGCTGTTGCCAGGAGAGCATCGCCCAGCCAGAGAACGGGATGGGAGCACTTGCACTGCTGAGAGATAACTTAATTAGCAACCCAGCAACCCACCTTCACCACCCTAACAGGAGAATATCCCGTGTTTGCGGAGAAGCAGATGAAAAGCAGGGTTCTTCCTTCTAAGTCTTAAATGATGGGGTCTGAGGAGGAGGTGAAGAGGGAAACTGAAGTTACCTGGGAAGGGCAAAGGGAAAAATTTGGACACGTTTTGAAGCAGAGAATTTGTAGCATTTTAGGGGTTATTTTTAAGGAACAAAAAGCAACTGGAGACACTAAGACTGGGGTTTGTTGTTGGTTGTGGTTTTTTTTTTTTTCCCCCAGACAATTGTAGTTTAGAAAATGTTCCTTAACTTCCCATCTTAAAACTTTGGCCCATTTTTTGCTCCCTGTCTCCATGAGATTAACAAGTTTTTCTGCCTCACTGTTGCTGGAGCATGCCTGAGTCTTCTGTTCAAAACGATGGTGCTCACATGAATGCACAGTATTCCAAAAAGGTGTGAGCAAGACCATGGCAAATCGGGTAGGGAAGGTGGGCAGCCGGGGGTGAGCAGCCCCCACAGCAGGAGGAGGAGGGGAGGCTTTTCTCCTCCTTTTACCCCTTCTGAGCCAGCTGTGGGAATTTCTTGGTGCACCAAGCTGATGGGTTTGGGATTTGCTGTGGCAGCAGAGCAGGGTCTCCCCTGTCTCCAGCCAGTGGCAGGGCTTGGGGAAGCAGCCGGTCACTCCAGAGCCATGGCCGACCAGTACCCAGGCGTTACTGGTACCGCAGCTTCCACTGGGGCTGTTCTGAGCTAGAAGCAGTAGTGCCCTGTGCCAGCCAGTGTGGGCGGTAGGATACAGGGGGAAAGTTGTTTCTCTAAACAAAGTAAATTGTTTTGGGGGTTTGTTGGTTTTTTTTTCTTTTTTTCCCCCTCCTGAGATACCAATTCAGTGTTGATGCATTCATTGCTGATTACAGCAGCCACAGGAGAGGGTCCTTTCTAACCCCCACCCTGCTGTGCTGGGCCTGGGGTTTCCCAACAGCACCATTAATCCTGAAATTTCCTTGAGTATTTTAAAGCTGATAAGCAAACGGTGTGTTGTCATCGCTTTATGCACTGTGCTGGCACAGTCCTCGTGGGATGAAGCAGGGTAACCGGTCGGAGTGGAAGGCAAACAGGAGGTTTCTGGTGAGGAGAGTGAGTAGTGTCTGTGAGCATGTGCAACTCCCTTCGTAGTTTCAATGGGAAGCGCATGGAAGGGTCTGGCCTTCAGAAAGCTTTTGCAACTCTAAAAAACCATCGTGCTCGAGGAGCTTGCGAAATGAAGACCCCCAGCCCAAGAGCAGCAGCAGCTCCAGCACCCATGGGCCGTGCTCCCTCGGTGATGGGCAGAAAGTGTTGGGCAACGTCCCGGTCCTGCCTCCCAGCCATCACCTGCAGCTGGATGTCCACCTCCCTTGTTTCTCCATCTCTACCTGTGGTGCAGGAAAATGAGTTGAAAATGACTTAGAAACCCGATACTGGCCCGTTCTCTAGGCAGCAAAGCAAAGCAAAGGGATGGCTCTCTAGCTAAAATCGATGGGAGAGAGGCCTCCCTGGTGTGGAACCTGGGGAGATGCTGGTGGCCAAAGGGGGAGAGGCAGGGGGTGCTGTATGGGAGCGGGGCCAAGCAGTGTGGTGTCGGGGGGCTTTCTTGGGAGGGATGGAGCCTGTGGGAGGACTTGTCTGTGCTGAGGGAGCTGGAGCATCTCAGCAGGGAAATGTGAGGTTTTAAGCTTTGCTGCACCTTGAGCAAAATTCGTGCCTGCCCTCATTTAAAAATTCCTTTATAATTGCGGGTTTGTTGAGAGGCTAATCTGTTTACACAGGCAGACGGGCAAGAATGTGCTTCCTGGGAGTGCTAACAGCAGCTCCACCGCAGGGAGAACCTGCGGTCCTGCTCCTCAGTGCACAGTTGGGAGAGTCCAGAAAAGCAGCTTTTTCTCACAGAAATCAGAGCCATCCCATTTTCTTCTCAGTTTAGCAGGCGAGGGGTGGGGGCTAGGTGGAAATGATAAATTTTGCACTGCTAAATGTTTTTGTAGAGCGTTGGTCTTGAAATAGCCCACCCCTTCTGGGCATTCAGGAAAATCAAACCTCTGCCCGTGTGTACCAGGACCAAGGGAAGTCACTACTGATGACTGTGGCAGGGAATGTCCCATGCTCTCCAGCAGTTTCTAGTAAGGAGTCTCCAAAATGAGAAGCCCATGCATTGGTGGTCGTGGGGGAAGAAACAGAATAAACCACTGATCTTCAAACTTTTTTGATTATGCACCCCTATGAGTAAAAAATTTTTGAGTATGCAATCCCAATGTATGTATATTTATTTATGAATTATATACATGTACTACTGCACTGATACATACATTATAAAACATACACAGAAACATAAATTAAAAAAATTCTGAGATAAGGATGAAATAAGCACTACTTTAAAAGTATACATCTATATATTTTATTTTACTTATTAGTCTGCAAAAAGTATTTTCTTTCCACAGCCCAACAGGTTGCCTTGCACACCCGCTTTGAAGACCACAGGTATAAGCCACTGGTCGAGAGCACAGTTATCTATCTCCTGCTTGAAAACTGCAGGAGTTGTGTTACTGGGCTGAGCAGGAGGATAATAGAATTCAGAAAACTTTAATCAAGTTGATAAATAGAGAGGCTGCCTGTGCCCCAGCCAGGAACTGCTGGAGTCAGCTGGATAAATCTGAGCAAAGCATTTGGTTAAATATCTTTAATTAGAATGGAAAAGTTCGTGAACAGCTTTTGAGGTTCACTCCTTAATCACACATGGGAGGGGGTATTGAGATGTCAGGACTTTTTCTTATACTATGAGGTGGACAAATAATGGGGTGGGACATGGAGGTACACAGTGGTGGTGGGGTTTCTGAGCATCAGGGAGGGGCAATGCTCTTTTGCGTTACTTAGTGTTGGGCTAGAACATACATTTATGTTATCACCTAAAAATTGGTATTTATCAAAAGATGGATTATTGTTGTGAAATATTGACACTTAGTGGTATCTTGCATATTAAACACCTGTGAACAACTTTGTTGTCCCATGGCAGAGGGAATAAATATGGGTGGAGATTTGTATTTGGAATATGCAAAATGGCTCTGGGAGTTGCTTAAAACCAACCGTGCTGTGAATCTGTTGCCTGGAAGCTGTAAACAGCTAAGGTTCAGCCATACTGGAGTCATGCATTTACCAGAAAGTCATTAAATGTTTCTGTTGTGAAAAAGTCTCCTCGTTCCCGCCTAACCATAAATGAAGTTCTCATGAATAATTCATTTTAGACTGTGACCAAGCACGGTAGTAGTCAACTCTCATGACTCAGTGAAAAAGATACAGTCCTGAGAAGAGGACGTTTCTGCCTGTGATTAATTCTAGCTTTTGCAGGGCATTTCGTGGTCAGAATACAAATTCTGCTGCTTCCCGAGCGATGCCAGGAGAGCGGCACAGGGGAACTGGCTGTATGGCTTTTTATGTGGCTGCTGTCACACAGACGGCTTTTGTTAGGGGTTACCTCCTGTCCCCCTTCCCAGCCTTGCGGTTGACAACAATCAAGTTCTTAAAACACCTGATTTGCCTCTGTTAATAAATTAGGTTTTAACTATGCGCTCGCCTGGGGCGCTTGACTACAAGAGGGATTTCAGAGACTCGGGCAACAAATTTCTCCTTGATGTATTCCTGCCCGGCGGTGCCTGCCCCTCACCGCAGTCGGCAGCGATCACGGCACACGCAGCACGTCCCGCAGCACCGTGGCTGTTCTCCCCCTGGAGACTGTGTTTCTGGACTGGGTGCTTGTCTCTGACAAAAGACAGCATCTTCCCACTTACACAAAGCAAGGAAGTGATAATCCTACTGATACGGTGAAATTACTGGTGGGGTTATGTATGAAGGCAGCTTGCTATGGTGTCGTCCCTGAGATGGAGTTGTGCCTGTGCCTTTTCCACTGAGGCTGTAGGTGGAGAGTGCCCTGAAAACACGAAAGCAGGTGAGGGGAGGAATCTCACTTGTTGAGGGGAAAATGTGAGTCAATAGATACGTTCACAAGAACAAGGTTGGGGTCACAGATGGTCACGTTTTGTTTAGTGCAGGCTTCAAGTTGTCCCTGTGCGAGGGCAGTGCTGTCGCTGTGAATTCAGAGTGTTCCTCCACTGCTCACATGCTCACAAGTGCACATGTCACTCTTTTACCATCACCTGAGAATTTGTTTTGTCTCCCAGGTCTCACAAAGCCCTTAAACATGATGTCTTTGCAGGATGTGATTGGTGGAGCTCTGATTTCGGCTGTGCTGCTCGTGCTCTTGTACCCTGCGTGGGACACGATAGATCACTTGCTGTTAACCAGTCCCTTCTGTCCACTGATTTCCATAGTTGTGCCTCTTGTCTTATGTTACAACTACCCCAAACTGAATTATTACAGCCCCACCAGGGGAGACACTACTACTATCTTAGGGGCAGGAGCTGGAGCAACTGTGGGGTTTTGGTTAAACAACCGGTATGCCTCGCCAGCCTACGCCGGTGGAAATCTTCAGCTTGGATTTCCTCTGATCACCAGTCAATTAGCGGTGGTCGTGCTAGCCAGGTTCTTCGTAGGGATCTTTATTGTTCTCCTGACGCGCCGGCTGATGAAGAGTGTGGTCCTCAGCCTGCTGGGCTATCGGTACAAGTTTCCCATCGGCGACCTGGCAGCCCGGAGACGGCTGGAAGTGGAAGTGCCCTATAAATTTATAACGTACTCCTCGGTGGGCTTCTGTGCCACCGTGCTCGTGCCGCTGCTGCACGAGCTGTTAGGACTGATGTGAGCACAGCACCTTCCTCACAACCTCACCTGTGGCACCACCATTTCAGAGATGCGATGAGTCGATCGAGGCTGGTAACTTGACCAAAAAGTGTTTTGTGCCTTTCTGCACCGGCCTAGAGTACCCAGTACGGAAGAGTCATGGGAATCACAAATAACTTTGGGTTAGAAAGGGCTGACCCTACTTTTTCCCATAATTAGTCCCTGGCCCAGACGACTAAAGATGACAAGCCAAGAGTACAAAGCCAGAGTGGCAGCAGTGGCTGGTTTGCTGTGGAGTTGGGGGTGCCGGGAAGTGTGGCTGTGCCTGTGGGACACTGGCCCTGGGGCTCCCTGCCTGGCCATGGGCTTGCTCCTGCTGAAGTAGGAGAGCAAGCCAAGGGTGGGCTCGTGTTTGGGGTGGGGGGACCGAGCAGCTGGTGGGGTGGGGGAAGAAACAACCAGCCAAGAACAAAGCGCTGTCCTTGGGCCATGCAGAGCTCTGCCCGCGTCCCCTGGGGACCAGGGGTGAAGGAAGAGGGGCTGAAGATGGGAAGGTGATGTGGAGACTCTTTGAGTGCTGGCACCTTCCTGCTGCTGGGCTTTGGTAGGGGTGTCCTGCTGGCCAAGACCAGCAGGTGTCTTCAGCAACCAGCATTGGCAGAGGTCAGAGACAGCCACGCTTGGGTATGGCTTAGTGCTTCCCTAAAGAAATCTGGTGATTATTGTACTTGTTGCTTGTCATAGTGTCTTCTGAAGCACTGCCAGACCTTGCTAGTTCTGTGAGTATGGTTTAACCCATTGCAATCCCTAAAAAAAACAACTAACCCCTAAAAAACCCCAGCAATAAAAAAAACAAAGAAAAAAAACAAACAAAAAGTGAAACAGAAGAAAGAAAAATCCAAGAAAAAACACTTTAAATATTCATAACGAATTTATCTTGGATAGTAATAAGAAAGCCTCCACTAGAAGATCCTTTACCTACATAAAACTCAACAGAGTTGTTGCCACAATGTTGAGATTTGTGTTCAAAGTGTTTAATTCTGATTTAGCTTCCCTGTCTAGGGGACGGGACAAAGTCCTTCCTGTGACAGGTAGTGTCCTTAAACCGCGTTGTGGAAGGAGCTGAGGGGTGACTCTGGTGACTGCAACGTGTGGCGATGGTAAGATGCCATCATTTTCTGGTGCTGCACAGCACTACGGTTGGTCTTCCATGCATCTTGCAATACCATGTATACACTTGTAGAATAGGGGTTGAGGAGTGTTCATAGGAGGGTCATTGCTATAACTCAGGCTGCTTATCTTAAAAAAAATACATATATATCAGCTGTTGGACCAATGAGCTGTTGAGAAATACAGCGGTGAATGTGGTCTGCTTGGCTAGAAAATTGTAACACACCGTGGAGCTTCAAGCACGGCCTTGTGCCTTTCCCTGGCAGAATGTACAGTGAAAACCAGCCTTTTAACCATGTACGCTTGCCTGCTTGGCTGCAAGAAAAAATAAGCTGAAGAATGCAAAGGAGGTGCTTTGCCATCAGTTGACCACTCGGGTAAATATAATCAAGTTCCAAAAATGTCACTGGGAGTTTTGTCTGAGGAGGGGGAGGAATGCGCGTGAAAGAGCTGGGTGATTTTAAAACCAGGTCAGTGGTCTCCAGAAGAAATGCAGGCAGAAATTTTAACCATTTTTAGATTTGCCCAGGCTGTGGATAAACTGTTTTAAATTAGGCTGTGTGGACTTTACATGTGCGTGCAAAAAGCTTCAACCAGTCTTCAACCAGCACGTGCCACCGACGCCACGGGGCCCCGTCCTCCGTCCCCCTCCTTCCCACACATCACAGAAGTGCTGCCATCAGACTTCAAAACACTTTTAAAATACTTTCTGTATGAAGTACAGGGCAGAGCTGAAGCCCTGTGGAGGTGCCACAGGGAAACTGGGAAAATGGGACCAAAAATTGGGAAACAATTTGACAGCAAGCTGTGTGTGCAAGCTGTGGGGTCGAACTAGACAGTGCCAAGAAAGGAATGGTTTGATGGGGACATTCATGCAGTCTCATGTGTAAAATTTCTGTTCTGAATCACAGCTATTTTATGCTTATGAATATTTTATAAATTATATATAAATGCTTGGATTTATAAAGTACATGCACAAGTATTTTTATCTTTTATAGTATTCACCTGCATGTGGCTCATGCAATACATGCAAACTGTACTTGGTTCCAATTTTAAAATATACATATTTTGCAAAGTTTGGTGTTTCTCTCTTCATTTTGCATCCTCTGTTGCTGTTTGGAAATGATTGCTACAAGGGGAATGAGTCGCAGTTTAGAAATCTTCCCAAATGCAGCCACCCAATGCTTTTCCCCAGCTGTCCCTCTTGTGGTCCCTCATCCCCTGCTCAGTCCAGCCATAAGCTCCAGCTTTATCTTAGCAACAGCCTGCTTTTTTAAAACATTAAAAAAAAGACTAGTGATACACTCACAATTACCTGTCATATCCTTTGCAAGTGGAAATTCATGAGTTGCTATGTCATCAGTGATGGGGGACACCTGGGCACCTGGAATCTCCTTCACCTGCAATATCTTCCTCTAATAGACTAAACAGTTAATTGGAAGCTAAATGTGGTTTTAAATTGACATATGCAATTGCAGCCTGACAATCCATAAACCACAGAATATTTCACATTCATTGAGGAGCCTAACAAGGTTCTGCTGTCAAGGATGGGAATTTGAAAGCAGGTAGGGGCATGTTCTTCCCTCAGCATCATGTCCTGCTTGGAAGTGGTGTGCCCATGGGCCCCCACGTGCCCACAGCTGATTGGGGTGAGCCCCGATTGCTGCAGCATCTCTGGGACCAGGCAAGGCTTTGTGCTGAGGCTGTGCTTGTGGGATGCTCCAAGGACCACAGCCTTGAAGGGTCCCAGAGGGTCAGGCATAAAAAGGCAAGTCCTCTGACAAGGTAAGACACTTCAACCTTCCTGTATTTTGTTAACCTGAACTACCAGGTACTCCTGCAAGCCCCATAGTGTCCTTGCTGCCTTTGGAAATGCTCCTCATATTTTCATCCCTGCAGTTCAGGTTCCCCCATGTCTTCAGTGTGATGCTAGAAAATGAGGTTTTGTGACTGGTTTGCTGCTCTAGTTCCGTACTCAGGAACACAAAAGCATCAGCTGGATCCTCTGGAGTATGCCTGCTCATTTATTAAAGGAAAACACGGCTCTTGATGTGAACGAGGTAGGAGATAACTTCCAGCTATGGGTACTGGGCTGTTGACTTCTCCACAGTAGTTCTGTCCTGTACATCCTGGTCCAGCCCTGCAGCTCTCCATCCTATGGCCTTCTGCAGCTGGTGGGGTGCTGCCAAAGGGATCTTTCTCTAAATTCTCTTTGCTCTGCTGCCAAGAGGGATGTAGCAGACATCTCACTCTTAGCTTAGTCCACTCTGTCCTGCCTTCAGGCTGCCTCCTTGCTCAGGTGCTTGCTCTGCAAACCCCTTCCTGGGCGCCTGGTGCCAAACCTGGCTTCTTCCTGGCCCGGGGCACCTCTGGGTGCTGGTCCCCCGGCACGGAACCATCTGCTCTGGCAGTGCCCAAATGTTGTCACACCCCTCTGCAGGGATTAAAACCCAAACCAGCAAGCACCCGGTTTGCCTGTTTGAATTTTCCAGTGGTAACTTTGCCATCACCCCAGTCTCCTAATCCATTCACATTTCCACCTGAAACAGCAAGTCAGCCTGCAGGTTGCTTTTCTGGATACAGGTGATTTAATCTAGGAGAGGGAAGAAAACGGTCTCAGTTTCAGTGTTAACCCTTCAAATGCCTGCTGCCAGTAGAAGCTGGGGGCCGCGAGCACACCTCTGAGCGGGGTGGAAGTGTGGCTGGGCACGGGTGGGATCTGGCACACGTGCTAAGATGCTTAAGCACCACCCTCGTGAGCTGCCACCCGGCTCCTGCCCCTGCCAGAGCGATCACCTCCTGTGCGGGACCACACTTGCCACTCAGCCCGTGGCCACCGCTGTCCCCGCTGCCGCCCTCGCCCTGGGCTCGGTTTCAAGGTGGCCGGGCGGTCAGGGGTGTCATGTGTGCCCGTGGCCATGATCCCACCGGCAGCACCCGTGGCTTTTGCTCACCATATTCCATACTCGCCTGCCAAACGGAGAAGGATTTAAATTGCAAGCAAGGAGATGGAAACAGCCCCAAGCATTACCTTTACATAAACCCTCCTGGGCAACAGCAAGTGACCTGCCAGCACAGAGACCGGCGGCTGCAGCCGCGCTCTGGGGGTTCCTGCTGTTCTCAAAAGCATCTTTGCAGCACTGAAGGACAGCAAGGACAAACCCAGCAGTCGGTCCTTCTGTGCAGCTGAAACGAACCCAGCACATGAAAACGGGCTTTGCCCTCTCTATGCTGGTTCTCCAGCCTTTTATGCTTGTGCTCTGATCCCGAGAGATGACCCACAGCCAGCAGGAGCAGCCAGAAGTAATTCATACTTGGAGACCACTAGTGAAAAATTCCAACTTCCAACTCTTCCTTGAAGAATCGCTCAAAGTTCAAACGGTTGCCCCCAGACCCCAGGACACGTTTCCTTTGCCAGAGGCCGTCGCTACGGCAAAGGGCAAAAGCGAACTGGCAGCGCCGAGGGTGGCTCTCCCTGGCACAGAGCTGTGCGTTGGTCCCTCCGTCACTGAATGCAGCTCTGAGCAAGCTGTAAATATCCAGATAATTGGCTTGGGGCTATGAAAGACAATGCTCTGCCATAAATACGCTGGGCCTGTATGGAGCGCCCTGCTCGTCAGGATTCCCAGCTAATCCTGAGCACAGCACTACAGCCAAGCCCGGGTGTCAGAGCCACCGCAGCCCCTGGGAGGCTGCGAGAGGGGCCGGAGGCTCTTTTTTAACCTTTCTCTCAATCCTCTTTCTCTATGTGTAGCCAGTAATGCCACCTCCTCAGAACGGAGCCGATGTCCCACTTGTGGAGCATTTAAGTTACTGACGCATGGGCAAATGGTAAGAAAAAGGAGCCGTGCTCCCTAAAAGCCTCACAGCACATACCCCTGCAGCTCAAGCCCTTAGTCCCAGCTTAATCTCATCTTTACACTCAAAGGACAGTAAATTCACAGGAGAGTTGGGACACCCAAAGAGTCAGAAAATCTTGTGTAGAGAAATATATTTAGTGCAGGCAAATATGCCTGTACTCTGCTGAAATGCAAATCTGCCTTATTGTCGCCTAATCCCCGTGCATGACACACTAATAAACAGGGGGGGTTAATACTTACCATCTGCGTTACAGACTGCTTCCCACACTGAGAGCTTGCTTGGTTACAGTTGTGTAGGCATCACGGAGAGATATATCCTGCAAACGACAAGCTGGCTAATCCCCTGGGAGGCTTTAAAATGCGAGCTGCAGTTTTCTCACTCTCTGTGGGCACTGGAGTCAGTCGTGCAACGTATGGCAATAGCTGTATTCTCATTTCACGTCTGTCATGCAGAGATAATTAAAATCTACACTTCCATCTGAGGGGAACCGTAGGGTTTCCAGATGGGTAACTGTAGTGCATTTTTCATACTGGATTAACACTCGCACCAAAAAGCCTTGCCTGTTGCCCTCCCACCTGTTAAGATTACGGACAGGGCTACCATAGAGAAGCCATCGTGGGTCCAGCGACAGGGGTCTGCGCAGACATGCAGCTCGTATCATGAGACCTTGCCCTCACCATTGCACATCTCTCCTCTCGAGCTCCGACACCCTTCTCCAGCATCACCCAGGTGTCCACCCTTGGAGGGTCCCCTCCTGGGATCCGGGACTATCTGTCTCTTGAAACGGAAATGAGCCACAGCGTATTGGCCTACTGCAAAATACTCGCTCCAGTTAGCAGGCAACTCCAGCGATCGCTGTGATATTGCAAATGAGGGAGAGCCAGCTTCTTAACCAGTCCAGTAAAGAGCTTGCTTAAGAGAACTGAGACTGAGCTGGTCACCCACTCAGTGACACTACTCCAGGAGGATGTCTCGGGCATCACCGGGTGGGATGAAGGTTCCCCCTTTGCGACAGCAGAGGCACAACGTGCCAGGCAGTAGCACAACTGCTGCCTGGAAGCCCCTCGAGGAAAAGCCTGACCCGTGAGAGGCCTTCATGGATTGTCAGGAGTAAGGCTGCAAGAGAAGTAAAAACCATCTGAGAGCCCCATGGTCCTTGCTGTGCAGCTGGGGTCCAGAAAGCCACTAGTGGAGCCAAGCGAGTGCAAGGACCATGCTAACTTCTGCAGACAAATATGCCAGCCTCGGTCGGACAAAGACTTTGATATTTTTCAGCTCCTCATGCAAAAGACCACTGGCATATGCTCTTAAATGCATTTCCTCAATTTGGTTTGGAGCTTCAAAAACCACTAAGTTTACAGAGACCATGAAAAAATTTAATTCCACCTCCTCCCCTTTCTGAATTTAGAATGATAAAGGATCAACAGTTATGTCTGGAGTAGGGAAGCAGATATTACATACATCTTGCTTACAAAATAGCTCTGGTTTTCATGAAACGAGTTTATTTTCCTCCCCCAGCCATTGATGAGCACATGACAACCGTACAGAATAAAAGCTCAACTCCTTAGTTCTGCTCACATTCACTCAACATTTGCTCTAATCAATTATCTTATTTCATGCAATAAGAAAAGAATGAGATTCCTGTTATGCAGCCATAATCAGTTACAGTATGAAGCTGTGTCTGTGGAACATTTCTGATTTTGAAAACTAATCATGTGCTCTGCCATTACATTTCTCTTGTAAAACACTGGGCTTTTACCCAACTCATTTCTTCCCCCCCCTCAGCCCTTTAAAAATACTGAGGGCAAGCTCTAGTCTGAGCTGCTGCACTCTGACCCTCCAGAAGCCAGCCAAACTGCACTGTAAGGAACATATTTACCCAGGGAGCCAGGGTCTGTTTTTCTAGTTTATTGGAATATAAAAGCACAAGCGGATGTCCCCTGCAGAGAGAGAAAAAAAGAGCTGAGGGTGCTGCATGTGACAGTGGATGGCTGTAGGAGGATGAAAGTCCTGTCTTCATACGAAGGGCCCAATATTGATCTCCAGGGCAGAGCACGGCATGGTGAGCTCAAACTTGGTGATAACATCGGGGTGTAGGACTCCAAGTTTCCCAATGCTTTGACCTTTGGCAAAGATCTCAGCACAGCGACCAGGAAAGAAAGCAGAGCCTGTAAAGAAAGTGAGAGAAAAATCAATATTTCTCTGGGCCAAAGAAGTCAATAGGCATTTATCACGGAGAACAAAGCTCTCAGTATTAAGCCCTTCTCTGGGCTGCGATGCTAAGAAGGGGCTCGCACTTTCTTGCATTAACAGTTGTCACGATTGATAGGGAATGAGGAAACACTTTGAGTTAAAAATAAAACGTGAAGCCCAAAGCGTGGGCATTTTTCACACTCCAGTTGTTTTGACTGAGTTACTGCTGTAATAGAAATTAGTGCAGATAAGTCAAGTCAGAGGGATAGGGAAATGAAGAACTTCTGCAGGCTGTAGGCTATTTAACACCTGTATGTTTCCCACCTTACCCTGTTTAAGGAAATAAAGCTTGCTGTCATCTAAGGGGTAAGTAGGTGTGTCAAGCTTGATTATGTGTCACATAATTAGAAACAACCTACATTCCTCATGTGGGGAAGAGCTTTTAAGCAGTTTCATGCACACTGTAAAGCTGTGGAACAAGGAATAACCCAAAGGACCTTATCTGTGCGTGGTGGTGGCTGCACCAGCAGTACCTTCAAGCCTGTCTACAGCACCTGTGCTTGCATTTTTTGGGTCTCTGTCCTGAGGGGAGTGACATTTTGACCTGATGGCCCTTCAAAAGACAAAAGCATACCAAACTGCTCCTTCTGAAGCCACCTTTTTCACAAGAGTGTGGAAGCAAGGCACAGTGCCCAGGGCTGCCTGTGAGTAGGGCTGCAGACGGTGCTGTGAACTCACGGGAGGAAAGAGGAGAGGACAGCACGGCCAGTGAACCCAGATCCTCTCGTAGAAAGCTGCCTCCAATGTGTTTTTAATGGTACTGCCCTTGCAGAGAGGTAAGGGCTAGATTCCCCCTCAGAAGTTCAACAAGTTGGCAGGGTCAGCATCGAGGACCAGTCAGCTCCCCTGCCCTCACCCCTTGCTGTGCATTTAAAAAAGGCAATAAAGGGCCAAATTAACTTCAAACTTCAGAAACTTTTTCATGACACTGATCACTAGAGGTCAAGCCCACAGACACATTCTTCGTAAGCTCCTCAGTGGAAACAGTTCATTTCAGAAGTGTCTCCTGTGAGGCTTGTAGTCACAACTTGCAAGCTACAAGAATAAGGACATCAATTAGGTCTTTTTCTTGTCCAACTTGTTGAAAGTACAAATTAACTTAAATGCATTCTTCAATTTTTGGCTGCCTTGTGCAACGTGACAGCAGTAGTACCTGATCGTCACAGCGACATGATGTAAAAGGCTGTTTTAAAAGCCATTCAGAACTGGTTCCTTTTCAATCACCCAGTTCCAGTCTCTGCTACAAGTGCAAACCCAGTGCTCACGCTGGCTGTCCAAGAGCCAAATGGTCCAGCCCCTGGGCACTGCTGGCACGTGGCTCCTCCGGCCAAACAGACACTTGCCACTGCCAAACTGCGTGATCCCAAACAAGTGTTAAAATAAAACTTGATGAAACAAATATAGAAAAGAAGCCAACGCCACACAGGCGGATCGCTCTGCAGATTGTGAGTGAAAACATAACCTAAAAATAAAGTACCCTTTAGTTAGTGGTAAAAGCCTCTCTACTTGTGAATAAAGCTGGTATTGTACCATGGATGGGAGCAGCACACAGTGACGTTCTTTTAGAAACTTGACTGTAAGCTCACACTGGCACAAGAGCAAGAACCCAGCAGAAGTTAATCATGTTGGCACGGTATCCCGCTATAAAATTATAGGAAAAAAGAGCTTTGACAATATGGTTAGTTAAAAGGCTGTGGGTCTGACTTGTCTGTTTTTCTGAGCTGCCTTGTGTGTAGCCTTGGGAAAGTTACTTTATCTTCTCGCACATCTAGACCCAATTATATCATGAGACTTAACTGTTTTTAAACTTGTTTTGGACATCTGGACGGGGTCTAAATTAATACTGCACTCAATCTATCAAGGGCAGTTTCCCAGATCTGTGCTGCTTGCCATTGTGTGAAATAATTTTATGTTTCCAGGCACTGGGAACGCTCTGCTACCCGGGCATCGCCAGCTGTCGTTAGTTAGGCAGACGGTGGAGACAGCAGAGGGCTTGAGGCCTCACGCACCCCTCACACCCACCACGATTGATCTTCCCTAGAAGGTGAACATCAGCAGAAGTTCCCCTGCATTTAACTAAATAATATGCACTTGTGGTAAGTTCTGAAAACGGATGGCAATTCACGACATGACATTGGAAACTGTGAAATGGCTTAATGATTACAGCATAAAGCAAAGAGTTGTGTTAGTCAGATCTCAACACCGATAAAATTTATCCTTTTTTACCAGGAGCTTACAGCACAGCTTTGTAGCTGAGTCAGTGAATCACCACTGCCAAAGGGGAGGTGGTGTCTCTCCACCTGGAGAGGGGAGGAGCTGTTGATTTAGCTGAAGCCTTTACCATGAAACCATACGTTCAGTGTGGCACCAAATACAGGGCTCCAGGCCGTGTTATTACATATTCAACCACATTTCCCATCTCGCATACAGGAAGTGATGCTGGACCATGATCTTATTTATTTTATTCTGCACTTCCTTGCAGTGAAGAGGTATGTATATAACTAATATCAAGGGGGAACAGTTAGCTCCCTGAAAGGGCAGGAACCAGGACCTTTAAATCACCCCTCCGTTTCCAGTGAAGCCAGCCCTGAAACGCTGGTTACTTCCCAGCACGCTCACTGGTGTGCCCAGTGCTTTGCAGGCACTTGCAGGGGGTTATTCTGCGACCGGAGACATCAAGCAATAAGCAAATAAAAGCCAAAGAACCTGTTCAGAGCTTTAGGGTCCCCATCTGTCCAGCTAACACTTGGCTCTTGAACCAAAGAAACATGAGCCGAGGAACAGGTTTACAGAGAGTTTATGAACTCTGGTTAATAATGAAACTATTATTATGATAACTGGCTGCACTGCAGAATGCTTCAAAGTATATTCTTGCCTGCCAAAGAGGCCTCCAGACCACGTCCCACAGATGGGGGATCTATGGTCTTCCTCATTTTAGTGACTCTCCCATCGCCCACATACGTGGTAAGGGAAGGAACTTGGTTCATGCCTAAGACTGGGTGTTGTTGGTCCATCTAGCTCTGCCAGGGCACCAGAATTTGGAGCAAATGTAAATTTCAGATATAAAAGATCAGATATGGAAAGGGAAACACACACAAAAAGACAAAATCTAGAAGAAACATGCAAAAGTCTGAGCAGAAAGGGGGGAACAGAGAAGGTGGGATTTTGCAGCTGGGGAGAATGCTTTGACTGGGGGACCAACCATGACTAGAAAAGCCTTGAGCTGAAGGAAACCTTACTTATGCTGAGAACAAGCCATGGGTTGCAGGATGATCTGACCAACCCACAGAGCAGGACAGCAATCCTGAGGATGCATCAAAATAACCAGGAAACAAAGGTAAATAGTTTTTTCACCTAATGCTTCTTATATTATTGAGTAAAGAGTAGTGTTGTTCTAGGCTTCTAGTAAAGCTTATGTTATGGATTGGGTTATTGTGTCAGCTTGTCAAGTGAAGTGTAAAACTTCAGAAGGAGAGTCCAGGCTGTATGAACGACATGTATTTACACTACTTGCATGTACAGAGAGCAGCAGGAAATGCACTATGACTAAAACAAGACTATGTTGTTTTTTTTTAAAAAAAAAGAAGTACCATAAGCTGAAGCCCAGTGCTCTTCAGCTTCAGTAAAGTCTCGATGCCAAAAGGGGTCTAAAGGGCACCTTCCCAGAGAAGTAGTAGTGATCTCCAACTTTGGAACAGGAGTTAAAAGTTGACAATAAATAGTGTTTGTTGCCGTATCTGTGTATGTAACATTGTCAAGAATTGTGTGGTTGTGAAGAGCATGGTCTTCCTGAGGAAAGCTTTCATTAGTCACCAGAGTGCACCTGGAGGTACCATTACCACTAAGCATGCTAGGAAAGGGCTGTGTTTGCCACTGGTGCAATTATAGTGAAAGGCTGCTCTTGTAGTCTGGTTGGTTGTGCCATTGAGTACCTAGACAGCCAGGGTTAATAAAAAAAATTTCAATTTACTATACTGTCCACCTTAAGGATAAGAAATTTATCACTTTTGATATAGTTAATCCTTTCTGCTCTGCACAGAAATAGTACTTCATAAACTCCACCTTGAAATCTGCTCAGAGATCATATTGTCCTTGGTGATAGAGACCTATACAATGCCAAAGGAAGCCAGAAGGTCTAGCAGTGGAAATCCATCTCTTAATATGTCAACATTATAATTGGTAGTTACGAGAAGGGGTGGGGTGAAACACAATATGCGTTCCTAAAGAAGAGATGCCAAAGCCAGTCATGTCTTGGGCTGACATACTACACGCAAGCAAAGACAAAAGCTACTTCTCGTGGCTGCAAGTAAGAATTTAATTTCCAATGTTCAGTGATGTAGAAATAATACCTTTAATTAAAGCTTCTATAGCATGTCCTCAAAATCTGTAATTGCCTCTCTATATTCAGGCAACAGGGACACTTTGATTGCTTTGGGGTAATTCTTTGGCCAATAATCCAATAGAGCATGTAGTCTTTAGCACATTTTCTGCCTAATTGACCTTCAAAGAGCTCAGAGTTCCCTGCACTCTTTGTCGTCAAACACCTTGCACAGTTTCTTTTCTCTGCCTTACTCTCCCTCCTTTTCAAAAAGAAATAGATTAAAGTAGTATTACAGGCCTACAGTTGCACTAAGCCTTCAAACCCACTCGTTTGTTCCTATAATTTGAAGGAACATCGGAAGCTGGAGCTTAAGAAGGTAACAGAGCAGAGCTCATCTGGCCTCAAAAGTCTTTCATCTTAACTCTCCAGCCCCTGAGTCATTCCAGCTGCCCTTTCACTACCTCCTCCTGCCTCACCTGTGCTACACTGGGTGGAATTCAGCTCTGTGAGGCTAGTGGTTGTTTTTAGGATCAGGTTCTTCACATTTTTGATTAATTCCTTCTTTTGGCAGATACACTTCATTGCAAAGTTCCAGGGCAGCCTCAGACCAGTCAGTACTTTAAAAGGCAATTCCTTTTTCTTGCCCGTGTCCGCAGGGCAGTCAGGCTCCCAGAACCTTATGCAACACAACGGAAACCTCACCATCCTGTCTTGTCCTGAGATGATATCCCTTCAGCCAGTTTTTAAAATCACAGATATCTCAAATCTTGTGTGATTTTTTGGGAACATACCAAGAGACAAACAGCTCTTAAGTTGCGTGTTGTCAGCAGTTCTTCCCCCATATACTCTCATTTCCAGAAAAAAACATACTCTGGGATCAGTGGGATATTTATTAACTTTAGTTTCCTGATTTTTAATTTCTGACTAAAGTTATGCCAGAACAACCTCTACTCCCCAGATCACACCTAGCTATAATGACACTCCAGGAAATGCAAATCAGTACAATGAAAGTTAAGGCAAACACCTCAAATTTATTCCTGCCCTCCCCCCCAATAATTAACACTTGAAAAGATAACAGAAGAAATATCTGTATATTATGAATGAATATGTCCTCTGTCTAAAGGACATCTTTCATTCTTATTTCTTCCTATGTTTTTTCAAAAGCCTCTGCATACCGGGTATAGCAAAAGAGGGTAAAGGGACAATCAATTAGTTACCCAGTACACTGGATATCCAAAAATAGAACTGAATATTACAGTCCTTGTGCAGACAATGAGGCTAGGGAATATGGAGAATTATCCACAAATTTGCAGTGGTCAGTCAATTAATCTTCTCGTGTTACAGCTGAGTCAATGGCTGCATCTTTATTAACGTGTATCTTGAGGAGAATGTGAGGAAAAACTGATTCTTCTATTTCAGAAGAACCCTCATGTATAACTCTCCAACTGAATATATTCTGTTCTGTATTTAAGACTATTTAGGCATCAGTGGTATTGTTTTACAAATACAAACTGAAGTATACTGTAAGCAGTGTGGAAATAATCATCGTACTGCTTGGGTCCAGAGTCACTTGTCGTTAGTCGTGCCTAAGAGCGTTGCAGTGGTGAACTGAGGACTGGTGTAATTAGCAATCTCTTTCTTTCACTTGCCTTGAGAACAGAGACCAATGCAGGCTTTTAGGCTATATCTATTTTTCATTCTTGCTGCAGAGCCCCAGGAGCTTTAACAGAGGCTATTTGGTGTTGCTGGGTGTCAGGAAGCAGTTGAAGAATGCAATAGGTTTGAAGCTCCTCTTTATTCACCCACGTTATTCTCATGTTTACAGCAGTGTCAGACACTTAAGATTATTTGGGTAAAATCACTGTGTTCCTGCCTTTCCTAAAGGAAGGGAATATCTGGGTGGATGCTGAGGCCAAGGAAAGCAGATGTTTTGGGTCACTGATCCAGGTAACAGGATTTCACATACTCAGTGCTGAAGTACCAGGGTGATGGTTAAATAATGTGTACAGAATAACTTATGTAGGAAACCTAGAAAGAAATCTATCAAATTCTGTGTATTTTTCTAGAAATTGGTATTTGTGCATAAAGCTCAATAAATTTGTATACGTGTGGCAGTTGTGAGAAACAGCAATTCTACACTGGAGTTTAGCTGCACTGTTGAGTTACCATTACACAGCTAATCTTTGCTTTTAGGCCAGTTTTATCTGATTTATCTGAAATGTTATACTTCATCCTGTCTAAAAGTCCCAAACTGGAGCTTGATATTGTGTCACAGCTATTTATAAAACTAGAGAATTCCTAATACCAAATAAAGCTCTCTTATTTTCTTTTTATTTCTTAAGGTGTCTTGCTATTTAGAGAAAACAAAGCTTTGAATATTAAAAAACTTAAAGTCATGGAACAAAAAGAAATGTGTGCCTCTAACTATGTAAGGGAATAATTCATCTTCACAAACATCAGGATCTGTCAGAAACTAGGAAACAATAAACTATATTCTTTGTGGTAGAGGGTATAACAATCTCGATGTATGCAGAGTAAGGCAGCAGATTTTAGCTTTTAGGCTCTGCTTTCATACAAGCATTAGAAAATAACAAGGACCAGCACCAAGTCAGTCTGCAAGTCTACTTTAGTCTGTCATATGTAGTTTGCATGTTGTTTATTCACCTCATGTCCTAGACCAAGCCATCCTCCCCTCCCAACGACCTGACATTACTTGCCAAGATAAATAACAGCCACCTGATGTTACGCTTCCACAGCCACCACATTTCATGCCTTTTAGAAAATCACTTGACAAACTAGCATGGAATAATACATAATTAAATGATGAGTCTCAGCAGCCACTGAAACTGTTAATTGCTTAGTTTTTAGCAACTAGGATTTCTGTTTCAAACCAGCACCTTGTGGCTGAAGCCTGAACTGGCCGAGTGGGAACCAGCCCTGGAGCAGAAGTGATGCTGGGTCTGCAACAAATATGGCTATTCTGCATGGCACCTTTTGCCTTCTGGACCCAAACAAGGAGGGTCTGTGCCCAGCAGCTGTACTGGGTTGGTTCTGTACTAGCTCAGCACTTCTTTGCTATCTACTGTTTTCTAACCCGGACACCACAAGCAAAGACAAAAGACAAAGTCGTTTCCTCCACCCTGAGCAACAGAAATACTAACCTTAGGATCCTGAATTCACGTTGATCCAAAAGTTAGAGCTGAAATCTTGCCAATTCCTCTTTAAAATTTTATTGCATAGAAAAATGTTAGAAAATGCATGTAAGATTAAATTTGAAGTACTGCCCCTCTGCCTCCCTATCGCAGTTCAAAAATCAAGCCAGATCAGAGAACTGCTTAACTATGAGCTGTAAATTCAACGTGATTGCAATTGCTAGCATTAATATGAATACTGTAGTGGAAATGGACACTTAGTTGGCCTCTGGCCATAGCAAGCCGTGCAGGAGGTGAAAGCAGAACCCAAGGATGGAGCTGTGGCACTGTCCCAGGGTAGCCCTTTCCCAGCGAACCAGACCTGCTCCCTGACCCTCACCGCTTAGATCACTGCCCCCTTCACCGAGGTGTGCTGCTGTTGCTGCTGCTGGCCTGGATGAATCATCTCTGTTCTAGAAAAGACTTTGCAACATTGGAAATTTAGTTTACAATTAAGAAATAATTTTCTGTTTCAAAATGTAAAGAGAAAAAAAATTGGAAATTACCTAATTCCCTATTTTATAGCAAGCTGTGCTGCCTTTAAAACTCTTGACAATAAGAAGATTTTTATGTTAGACTTGTTATAATGTATGATTTAAAAAGATGTCACAAAAAGAATTAAACTCTGAAGAGGCCCTCTCAGTAAAGGAACTTAATGTCAAGGAGAAGAAACTAACATCATTAGTACTTGCATAAAGAGGAAGATAAGAGCAGATAGATTGTGTCTCTTCACAAGCTGACTTGACGCCCCATCCCCAGAATATTTTTGCAGTTACTATTTTTTTCCTCCCTTACACTTTTTTCCTCCTATTATGCTCTAGGAAACATACTTCTAAATGAGACAATTCAAAGGAGTTTCTCTTCTGAAATAATATTCCAAATTTGAGAAACAAATATTTTCTTTGTTATCTTCTTAAACTTTTTCATTTCTTTTGTTGGGAAAAAAAGCATGTCAAACATAATTTGGTAATGAAAATTTAACAGACAGAAGTCTGTTAAAGTTCTGGTAGCCCCTTCTTTTCATAATAAGGATCAATTGTATAACAGAAAGCTAATAAAAGGAGAGTTATTTCCCGAAACAATGGGGTGTCATAACTGCATCACTTGCAACTTCTGAGGTGTCCCATGGTAGATTGGGCTGTCAAATTTTGATAAATCAGGTTTATCTGGAGAAACTCCAGACACTGGAGACTCCTGCTTTGGCTAATTAAATAAAATAAGCAGCTTGTCTGGTTCTTGTCTTTGCCAGGTGTTCCTTGGGTGTTAAAATGGTTACAACCAAATTTGAGTCATCAACAGTGGTATGAAAGATACTTGATAATACAGAAATAAACGTGGCCTAAATTTATAGGGATTTAGTTCCTATAAATCCAAAGTCCTATATTTACAGGAAGGAAATAAAAATCAGAGATAGAAGACTATTAACAGGACATTAAGTGAGCAGCCACACCCATTTTATTAGATCATTTAATTTAATTTTGAGTTAGTTATGTGAAGAACTACAGTTCTAAGCTCTCTTGACGCTGGAGGGAAAACTGCTCAAGAGAAAAGGATGAGAAATTAATTAGAAATTAATTAGATCTCAAAGTAGTGGCCAATACTGGGAAAACCACATGTAATTTTGCAAAATGACTTATAATTAAGGTATTGTAATGATCACTGCTGGAGCTTTTGAAACTACTTGCAGAATTAGGGTAAGCTGTTTAAAACTACTAAAATCAGACTTAAAAAAATAAAAACCAAAACAACACACCTGTCCTTACCTTTTAGTAATTAATGTTAATTCATTCATCGTCATGTGGTGGGGGTGGGCAGAACTAAAGAGAAAAATAAGAGTGGAGTATCTTCTAGTATAACTTATTTGATAAACGAGTAGTACTAGTTTCACAACTGTGAAGGCTTTTGGCTAAACCCTATCCATATTTCAGAGCTGAAGTGAAAGTGGCCAAAAATCAGAAAAGCCACTTGCAGACAAAAAATGACAGAAATAAATTGCACGTCATAAAATGTGATTAATAACAGTGTCTGAAAATTCATCAAGGAAACTGAATAAACTAGGAAAGATTAATGTCTGGCAGCAATAAAGACAGCATTAGGAAGATGATCAAGAACAGTGGAAACAAATTGTAGGTACAGATGCTTTCATCTGCTAAAGAGACTGATTGAACTCCTTATGTGAGGCAGCAAGTTTTTAATAAATATGTATTTTCATCTGGGAAAAAAAGAGTATTCTTGAATATAATAAGGTGTTTTCCAGTCCACTGAAAAAAATGAAGGGCATGTTTGGTTACATCCATTAGGACTGGGATGTTTCTGAGATGTTAGGAGCCTTAGGCACCAGAGCTGTGGTGCAATTCTCAAAGCACGTATCCTGCCTGCTGCTGTTAACCTATAGTAAGAATATTGGAAATTCTGTAGTACTAGAAAAATGTTAATGTGGTGTCAGTGTTCTAAGGTGGATGATCTAGATTGATCCTGGGTGAGGAAAAAAAACTGTGCGAATTGGCAAATGTGAAGTTTGGAGGACTAGAACGCAGTCAATTACCAAATGATATGCTCTCATTGAAAAGGGATGTTGTCAAATCTGATCATAGCCTTTCAAATTACAAGTCTGGTAGATAAATAAAATTACAAGGATGCATTAGCACCTATATTCTATCTATTTTTGCCAATTAAATGGATTAAGAACTGGCTGCTATCTTCTAGTATGTCACAAATGATATTTGAGGGCTTCACAGTAGAATTGGCACACTTCCTATAGTTATCTGTGAGTAAACACACAATTATTGACATTCATGAACAATGCAATGGCTGCCAAGACAGGCAACTGAAATAACAGGTATCAATAGTGCCAAAATCAACACGGGGTACTAAATATCTGTGTATATTACAGTCTCTCCACCTAAAATGACCACCAGAGATAGGTGCTGGGGTTCAGTTCTATACATGCAACTCAGAATTAGTCCCAGACTTCCCTCCTCTTGTCTTGAGAATTGAGGGTAACTTTAAAAGAAGATTGAGAGTGTGGTTTGTTGTATAATTATTATTATAAAAGCAAATGTTTAATGATGTCCTTAGTTATGGAGATAACTATTACACCTTTAATTTCACAGCTAAACCTTACTAAATCAGAAGCTATTACTATGATTTACTGTGGAATTAAAATTTTCTACACTTTACCACACTTTTCATTTAATTAAATAAGGGCAGTAAAAAGAAGAGAGTGCAATTTCTCCTTTTATTTTTTTTTAAAGAGAACTGTCAATTACTGAAGGAAGCAAGACTTAGTATGCATCTATTAAGTACATGTTTATATTGAAAACAAAGGGGATGACTTCCTAGCTTTAATAAGCTGTTGATTACCTTAAAAGAATGAATGGCACTAACATTTACTTCAAAAACCCCCAAAATATCCAAGAGTTAGTTGAAATTCACATGAATCAACAATGTGCAAAAAAATATCTCCTGTCACAGGCTCATGCTATTCTGGCATTGTTTGTTTTCATGTGAATGAATCCTATTTCATCAAGTATCACTTTTGTCATGGAAGGGCAGACAGTGAAGCAGGATCAATGCACAGATTTACCATTAACACCTTCTACGAACCTGTCAAATCACTTCATTTTCATAAAATATGACTATTATTTTCCCTTTTCAAACAGTTGGTGCCCAATTATCTTCCAAAAAGCAAAGCAGAGACTCTCAGAAGGTGCCACAAAACCAGGGTTTCTTTCCTTAAACACAAGGGACAGTCATTCCAAGAGCTATAATGTGAGCAAGGATAATTATACCTTACATTTCACACCCCTCATTTGAAGACTATGATATAGAATCTACTGCCAGTATTTACCAAGTTGGTTTTATTCTTTTTAGCCTAAGTAAAACTTTACTATGGACCCAAATCCCATAATTAACATCACCTCCTGTGACTATGGTCCTGAGTTTTGGAAGAAAATAGTCATCTAAGTCATCCAGAAGCACAAGATGACCGAAGTGTTGCAGAAGAATACCCATTCCTGCAGATATTAAAACTTGAAATTAAGAATATCTTCCAATATAATTTTCAGAATGCCCTTAGTTTTCAATTCAAGGGAACTGAAACCAACGGAAGTGATCTAAAAATAAAAAAATTTTACTAAATTAACTGACAATATGTGAGCAAACTTGTGGGCTCTTTCTACCCATATCCTTATTCTTTAAAAGTCTGGGTTTTTATCTTGTTCACCTCTTAACCACAGATATCCATACTAATTTTTATATTTTATTAATGCTATGGAATGGGCTAAAACTAAAAGAGTTTTATGCAAAATTTTTTCTTAGGGAGCACATAAAACTTTGAAGATTGATGCAATAATTGTACTCTTTTCAATCTATGTTTGATTGGGGATGCCTATGCTATTTAAAAAAAAAAAGGAAAAAAACAGACTGCTTTTCTAGGCCAATAATTGTAGGATTCACTAACATATCAAAAAGTCCATTCTCTGTATTGTAATATAATGAGTAGCATTTCAGAGTTCTATGTTTAAAACGTTAAAATTTTGTATATTTAGTGGTAAGAAGAAAAACATGCTTCCATTAGTAACCTTAAGAAACTGAAAAGCATTGAATGCCAAATGAGTGACTGAAATCCTTGAATTCAGTCACTCACACCCCTCTCTTCCTTTAGGCTGCTCTGAGCAGCTCTTCTCCATTTATTGCCAGCTCAGATTACACCAAAGCATAGTGCAAAGGCCAGGGGAACATCACGATTTCACCCATATTTTCTAGCATCTGTACTTTTTTCACAGGTGTTGCTATAAAGGCAAAAAGGCTCTGACCTTAAGGTCAAATCACAGGGCACTTAGGTGTTGGTAGAGCAGAAGGAGCTTAAATAACCATGATTTGCACATATGGACCAAACAGGACTATAGTACAGGCATTTCATTTTTCAAAGTGAATTTGGGAAAGAGACAAATATGTGCCAAATACATCTCTATCTATTCTTTGTTGCTCATTTAAAACATTTTTTCCCCCTGTATTGTTTTTCAACAATCACTGGAACTATTTTAATCAATTACACAAGGAATAAACACATCCCCCCCCAAACTGGACTAAACTCTTTACACCGTGTTGCTTATTAGTCTTAAGTTTTGCTTAAGAACATATACAGAAAAAGTACCTACGACCTTTCTAAATTGGAGTCATAGGATAAAGCCATTTCTCACAGTATAAATTTTAATTTCGCACTGGCAATAAAAAAAATGTGCTCTGTAAAGATGCATCTTCAAGTCCATGCTGTGTGTAGTGTCCTGATTTAAAACTTCTGAAGTAACTTGCACTGTTCTTCTGAATTATTTCAGCGTGCTTCAGTCTCTTATGATGTTACAGGATATCTTTTTGTTTTGTTTTGTTTTGACCTGACTCCATCATCTGCTGACATTTTCTCTCCCACACATGCTTAATTGACAGATTGTGAAGCACGTTTAAAAAACCAAAACAACCCAAAACAAGAAAAAAAAAAAAACAAAATACCTCTAACTAATTTTGATTTCCAACTATCTCTGCAGTCAAGGTCTTTTAAGTAAGTTGGTGCAGTGACACTGCATTTGCAGTGGCACTAGAGTATCTACCATCTGCACTGTTACCAAGGTTAAATTCTTATGTCAGGAGAACTGCAAGGAAATCCACATGCCATCCCAGGAGAGCTGCTGAATTGTTGGTGAAACAGAAAGTAGTAGGCACTAATTTTTTATTATTATTATTTTTTTTGCCTGTAGCTAAAAGCCACAAACTGCTCGTAATATGTTGTATATGACAAGGCATAATCCATCCTTTACACTAAATGCATTGTGGAGTAATGTCATGGGAATGCAGGGATTTTGAATGGGCGTTACAAATCCCTCTGCATTGGGAATACTAAGCAGCAGTAGTATCTAGAAATAACTTCTTCACTGCGTTAGGATTATTTTTTGAGATCTCTTTTTTCCCGTATCTCAGAGACAGCCATACGTCACTGAAATGCTACAGTACAGAATATAAAACACTTGCAAATATTTCCAGTACTAAAGCAAACCCTTGATTTGCCTACTCAAAAATAAGGGAAAGGGATCTAACAGTTTGGTTTGACTTCAATGACAGCTGAGTACCTAGCTCATACACGTTCTTCTGACCTCCCCCTTCCGAACAAAAAATTTCGCTATTACCTGCTCTGTGCTTGGCAGAGTTAGAAAAAGAAGTATAATTGTTTAAACACTCCTCTGGTCAAGCTGGGGATCCTATTAACAATATTCTAATAAACCCTTTGAAAGGCTGCCTAAATAATACTGAGCAAAATACTGCTTTGTCAAAAAAAAAAAAAAGGAGGGGGGAAAAGCATCAAAACGACACAAACATGCATTAAAGTGCTGGAAGACCACTTAGTTGAAGTGTTATGTTTGGCGTCTTGGCAGCACACTGCAAAACAGGGAGACATCCAACAATTTTTCATGAAAGTTCTATGAACAGGCAGGCTCGGTCAGGCCGCTGGGGACTCTCTGTCGGTGCCGCTTGTTCTGGTACGTGCAGACCAGAGGCCCTCCCTCAAGCTGAGTCAGTCTGAGTCGTGTCTCCTATCTCTGAGCACCAACGCACGATGTATAAGCAGAATCATAGCTACTATCCCTGTGGTCTTACTTTTCTATACTATATTTACTACGCTGTTATTTTAGGTAGCAGAATAGATCAGTTGCTGATGCTTGATCCCTTGCATCAACCCACACTCTCTCAATGAAGTAATGGGGTCAGCCTGGCTGCTTTCTCTCTTACAGGCACAGGCATAAACACAGAGGAGGGTTTGCTCTTAAGGATGTTATTTTTAATTCATGTGCAGCTCGCCCTGTACAGAGAAGGAAGAGGGCTGTTATACAACTACTTGACTAAGCAGCTGGTTCAGCCTCAAAGACCTCAAAGCAGGTCTTTGAGTAAGAGATATGTAAGGCATATATCTTCCTATGAATATATAAATAAAAGGTACATAGGAATAAAAGCTGTAGATAAAAGCTATAAACTAAAAGATCAAGTGTAAGGAGTTGTCTTTTCCAGGCACTGTTAACCAAAAAGAATACAGTGGGTATCTGGCATATTCATCAATTCAGTGAATTGCTACCTACCCTTGCAATCAGTGGATTAATTAATTATAAACAGTCCATGAAGCTCATGGAACACATTTTACTCTAAGTCTCTAAAAAAGGCTGTCAACTTGCAATCTATATAAAACTACTCGGAGTAGCTCACAGGAAGATAGGAATCCCATCTTACAAACAGTAAATGTCTTTTCACTCATACTGCAGTATTATAGCATATATAAAATAATAGTAATTCTTACTGCCTACTGCTGAGAACAACCAAAAATTTACCTCAGATTTTAGGGAAGCATTGAAACTCCAGAACAACCTTTGCTGCATGCTGCAATCCTGCCTTCCTTACCTTCAGTTGCCTTGATTGTGTAGCCGTCCTTCTCATTTGGTGGTACTTCAAGAAGCTGCATTACCCTGTCCAGCAAACCATGGATGATCTCAAACCCAGGGTTCTTGTTGTAATAAACTGCACAGAGATGCCTGTAGTTTTTTGCACCTACATCTGAAGAAGAAGGAAAAAATCGTTATTTAGGAATCTTTATCAATCTTGTCTTATGCTGCGCTGTGAAGCACACTTCTGGCTGGAAGAAGAAACGAGTATGTAAAATGGCTTCTCTGACACATCTGTCACATAATCTGAGGAAATAATGGGCTTTCTTTAACCCACTGGACTCTCACAGTCAGAACTGTAAAGCAAGATTTAAAATATCCTATGCCTTGGGCAGAAACCAAGATTGTTAAATACAAGTTCCTTCTACACAGTGCCAGGTAACTCAGTCTATAGTTAAGTGTTAAAGAAATTAATAGAATAACCAAAATGCAAATACTCAGTAAGCATCAGGAAACGTGATGGTGGTGGAAAAACTGAATATTTACAGAACTCAGATGCAGAAAAACTACCAGTACGTACCAACTAGCCAACAACTTGAAATGAGTAATAATGTTAGCATGGTGATTTATGAAAAGATCTAAATTCACTAGCAGGCTTCCAAACCAAGATGCTTTATTGCTCATCTTGGATATCCCTGAGACCAAGTGACTATGAAAAATGTGCTACGCTTCACTACCTCAAGACTGGTGTGAGTGTCGCCCACTTTGTTCCTTAAGTCAACCCTTGCCTACTCCGTGCCTCCTTGCTCTAAGTTTTCTTTCGTTATTGATTTCATCAAAATACTTTTTTTTTTTTTTTAACTTTCAAAATGAATATCTAGTAGTAGTTGTTACTCTTGTATTTTAGGCTACACCATTGCAATCTATTCCAATATATTCTCTCTAGGATTCCTGTGGCCAACTTCAAAGCTTTATTCACTGTGGGTTTCAATGTTGTCACTCTTTGAGGGGAACCATCTAGGAACAGAGTAACAAGTCTATTGTCACAGCTGCCAATTAGTAGCAGTAAAATTCAAAATACTGATTAATGTAGTGAACTTGTTTATTACCTTCAGGTCTTTACCTTTTCGAGGTGACAGTCCAAGCCTGTGTTCAGCAAGGCAAAGTTTGCTGAAATCAGAGAAAGACTCCTTGTGACTGTCCTCTCCTTCTGGGCATTCATATGCTTTGAAAGCATCTTATATAAGATACAAGTTATACACCACATTTTAGTTTGGATCAGTACTGCACTTCTGAAGGAGACCTTCTGATCACACACCCCCCCCCCCCATCCTTACTGTGCTTCTGTTCACACTGTAAAGCGACCCTGTAGCATATCAACCAGACTCATTTCAGTTTGACTCAGCAGGACAAGTGTTCCAGAAGGGCACCTAAATAGCTGCAACCCCTCCAGGGCGCTCAGCACACACAATCAGACTAGAGCTAGTCAAAAGGACTGAGAGTCATCAGCTGATCTCCTTCTTGGAGAGATACTTGTGTAGCAGTGCTCCACTGCTTTGCAATATTGACATAGAAAGCACCAAGTTACAGCCAGATTTTCATGCACCAGTTTCTTCCCTTTCTAGAGCGTCCTCTGGCTTCTGTAGTCTCCTGGTTGCTCATGATTAGATGGACATTCTCATCTTCCTCTTGCACTTCATGACGATTATAGGGAGTAAATGATGATGTTAGGGCAATTGCATTCCCTTAAAAAAAAATCCTTCTTATTTATAAACACTTGCAGTATTTTAGGGAAAAGAGGGAATAAGAACCTTTTCAGTAGTGAAGGAATGAAGAATGAATGAGTAAAAAGAGCAAGTCTGTCTGGTCTGCAAGTTAAGGTAGGGCAGCACTGTAAGGCATAGTTGCATGCGTAGGGCTTTCAGGTTTCTTTCCAGAAATTACCCAAAAGAAAGGCATGTGGAATCTGGTACATGCCAGGGTGAATTATGTTCTTTACACAGTCAACCTGTGTTCATGGGGAGCAGGTCAGGACTTCTGGTCATGAAACATCTTGGCTGGGCCTAGTGTTCCCAGAAAAAAAGGCACTGCACTGCACGCTGCTCATAAAAAGAGTATGGCTCAAGATCTGTAATGGTTAGTGACTTGATGGGAGTCACAGCCGCACCCACAGTCTGAACTGTGTTTCCACGTAATTCTGGACATGTCAGAACCAAGCACCTCTTTTCTACAGGCATCAGCTGTTGCTGCAAAATTTCTTTTGATTAAAGAAATAGGGGACATCAACTGGAGCCAAGCTCAAAAGGAGAAAGTTTAATGAAGTTTACATGGCTCTGGGGAGGCAGAGGGAAGTTCACAGGAGATAAGTCTATTACTTGTTACTACAGGCCAAGAACCACATCTGAGTCAGGAAGTCTCTGAGATATTTGTGGCCAGGGAACAGGGGAACACTCTGGAAATACTATGTATGCCTACCTGCTCTTGTGCTTTTCCCTTGGCAATCGCTTCTAGCTAGTGTTACAGACTGGTTATTGGGCTAAACGAGGCTTTGGTTGGACCTGCCACAGCTGATCTTTGTCCTTGATGTACAGCGAGCTTAAATACAAGCAGAAACTCTAGCACTCGTTGAGCATTCCCTGAACTGTTAATACTCACCACATGAGAAATTAGAGATTTTTTTAAAATTAAATTTACCTGTTGTTTATTTGCTCCAACTAACCATTTGGTAACAAAAAATCTGTCAGACACTAAACAGGAAAACATTTACCAAGTGACCAGAAATAATTTGGATTAAAAAGGACTGCAAATAACAGGAGCAAGAGCCTGCACAAAGGATGAAAGCACAGCCTTTTTCAGCCAAAAGTCATTCAACACTTCTAGGGCAATACAGCTGCAAGTTCTCTCAGCAGTCACTGAAAGCTGAACTTACTGTGGCAGTCAGTCTGCCTTCTGTCACTCAGGATCTTTTTTTCTGTCTTTGTAATAATTTGCAATGTTAAATAATGCTGGAAAATCCAATTCTGAAGTTAAAATGGCAACACAGAAATGCAAGGGCCACAGGGAAAACATCAGTAAATGCAACATCTGATTCCTGGGCTGAGCACACTGGCTGCTCAGTGCCATTATTATCTGTCTCTGTTTCCCAGCTCTACTATACCAACAGTACTACAGTCATGAATGGAGGATAATTTATTTTCATGTTGCATGGAGCAACAGAAAAGAAGAAAATGATTTCCCCTTCCCTATGACAGCACATTCTTTAGGCTAGACATTCAGGAGAATGATTTCCTTTTATTCTGTGAGTCATTCTGCTAGCAGAATTTGTGACAACTATCTGAATTTTAACATCATTATTATTTACACAGTCGATGGCGTCTTCAGATCACTATTCTTAACTAAAGCATCAGCAATAAACATACACAACAATTTTTATACCTCATGGCTTTAACTGTAGAAAACCTTGGTAGGATTTCAAGCATTCCCAAAAGCCATGTTATAAACCTCACTCCTTTTACGAGTTACAGCACAAGAAGTTCATTCACTACAGCCCATAGGAAGAAAAAAAGAAAGTATTAGGAACTGTAGGCAAAAGCTGGCGGATGTTAGAAATGCTTCAGTTTTTTATAACTCACTTAAGAGATCTCTTGTGTCATGCCATGAAACAATTCTATTTTTTAAACGAGCCTGCCAAGTATGTCAACCTAAATTATACATATATATATTTCTGAGACTTCAAAGCGTTTCCTGGGGATGCTGTTGAAAAACAATCCAAAGGATGGGCAGCTGGTTAGGAATATGTGAGCCAAAAGAGTGCAGAGGAGGATAAAGCAGTGTTGTGCGCTGCCCCCTTCCAAATTAGAGATGCTTCAGAAAAATGACTTGGTGATCTGAAAGGGGGCACCTGCTCATTTAAGCTTGTCTCTCAGCCTCACAAAAATCCTGAAGGAGTTTCTGCATGTAACTAACACTTCCACACAGTTTGGAAAACGCTCCAAAACATGGCAGCAGCTGTAGGCACAAATGATGTAAATTGTGCTCAATGTGTGCTACCATAAGCTTGCCAGATTCCCCGAGATCACTGGTCAGAGGTGATTTTCCTAATGGATTCGTTTCTTTTGTTGCGGTAAGGGAGAGAAAGGGTATTCCCTGTCAGGACTGGTGGTGTAAAGTGATGATTTATATGCTGAACTAGTGTAACTCTCCCACCAGAAGTGACTATCTAGTGTTACAAGCAAACCACACAAATACTGTGTAACATACTCACAATCAGCACGTTTCCTCCTGCCTTGAGAAGAAACGTTTCTGCTCAGATTTGGTTTCATTTAGTTATATTAAATCTGGCACACGTTTTGCTAATTTAGTACGTCAAACCTTTTTGCCAGATATGTCTGAAGAGAAATTTTTTCAGTTCACCTTGGTAAGCATGAGTTCTGGGTAGGAAGGTATTTTATTAAAAACCAGTGTGTTTAAAAGAGCTAGGTTCATTCACACATGAATGACTACAAGATGCCATTTCAAATACAGTTAATGTCAGTACTCTTTTGACCCATGCTTTTTAAATTATTAATTGGAAATTCTGCATGCCAAAATCATGAAATAATAAAATTAAATTAGTCAGTCTGATGACATAAGCCTTCTGCAGGAAATCTCATTCCATATGTGAGAGGACAACCCCACATTTTTCAGTGTTTGCAGAGTTACTAGTTATTTCTTCATCCCCTCTTCTTTCAAATTGTTTATTAGCCAAGTTTAATTTTGGAAGTTAATTTGTGAAAGACAAACCATTAAGTTATTCTAAACACAACATTAAAACCAATTTCAGACACTGTTCACAGTCTGCAAGCCCTCAACCCGCAAGACGGCTGCTCAGGAGCAGGGGGTACAAAGCTGCTGCCTCAGAAGTCTTCCCTTTTCATCCCTTGCAGTGATTCCCACCAAAATGAAGTATGTTACAAAATCAGTCTTGGAAAGACTTGGAAAATGCAAGCTTCCAAGAGCTACAGTTAACTCACATGAAATAGAAGTAACAATTTAGCTTGCAAATTTTATAAACCAGAATAAACGCACTCTGTAGTCCAAGATAAATAGCCTCCTCCTGGTTCTGGAGGATGCTGATGCTATTCTGCCATCTGTACCTTTTTTTTTTTTTTTTTGCATTCTAGCTAACGGCATGCCCTACACAGAGTGAGCTGCACCACCAAACTGTCTGTATTTAATAAAAAAAAAACCAAACACAACTCTACATGGTTTGCAAAAACTGCTTATTTTGCTTGGCAAGGCTTTTTTTCCTTAAAAAAAAAAAGTAATCTACAAATTAAATTCATCACCAAAGCAATTTGCTTGCCATTTTGTTTATGTCTTACATAAATCTTTGTTTTGCAGATCCCAGATACCTTAAACACAACCACCAAAATCTGAAACCAGATAATAAAACAGGATGATTTCTGCTGCTGAATTTAAAGCAATATCAGTCCTTTTTCACTGAGAGGCTAAACTCCATCTAGAGCTCTAACTCAAGTGTTATACTTTCTCTTGTAAGTTGTACCTGTACCCTCCTTTTCCCCAATGTACCATGTAAAAAAAAAACCCCAAAAAATCAGTAAATTTTAGAAAAACGTTTGTTAGCATTTTGAAAATCCATTTTTCCATTTCACTGTACTTTGATACATTTTTCCAGATTAAAAAAAAAAGATAATTTGAAATTTTGATGCTGTCTGGTGAAATCAGTGCAAAGAGGCCCCATAACACAGGGAATATTTCACTGAAGCTTTTGAAGAGGGAACTGGCTGCTTTGGCTGTTTCACGTAACGCAATTAAGGTTACGGACCAATTCAAAGGCTGCCACGCTTTCTTAGCATAGTTGGATGAAGTGGAAAGATAAGGAAAACCTTTTTTTTATAGATGAGAGAGGAAATTTTATACTGTTGAGCTTTTTATTTATTTATACATTTTCATACAGAGACTTGCTCTGCTCTTTAGCCTGTATCTGTGCGACAAATCTGATTCTTCATGTTGGTTGTCAGTTTTCCAGAAGAGAATTTAGGAGAACGAATACAAGCAATCCTGTTCAAAGAGGATGGAAAGGTGGAAAAGGGATTCATGTTGAGACATGCTGACCCCAGTATTTTCTTCTGACTTACAGCTCTCCAGAACAGAGTCTGCAAGGAACACCCCTGCTCTCTGCAGGCTGGAGACAAACTGCTTTTCAGGTGGCACAGCACCGCGCACCTTTGAGGCTGCAGCACCAGTGCTGCAAAAAGCAGTATTTACTGCTTTCCAAGGTTTGTGCCACTTGAAAACATTGCCAGCAGGGAGTTTCTCTTGTGAATTGCAGCCCTGATAAGAATGCAAAGGAGCACCAGATTAAGAGCAAGTAAAAATAGGTGCATCAACATAAGCAATTTAGAGCGTGAAGAAGTGTCTTGTATTTATCCTTGGAGTCTTGCAGTACTCTGGACAGATTTTATTGGAGATTTTGATGCCTAAAAATATTTACAAGGTATCCACTTGCACTTCTGAGAATCATATCTCTAGCCACTCTGAAATCTAGCCTCTTAGCTCTTGCACGTAAATTGAAATCAGAATGTAGTATGTAGTGACTACTATATTTGTAAAGACATTTCCATTACCAAAGACTCTGAGGAACCTTCTCTTACCTGCACTGGGATCTTTCACTACAATGTCAGAGATCTCAAAGAGCTTCAGAGGCAAGGGCATCTTTCGGTTAGCAGCAATAGTTTTCAGTAGCCCAGGAAGGAGGGTTGTACGTGCCACCTGCAGGACAAAGATGGTTGCTGCAAGTGAAAAACCTTCCAAAATAGCTGTTAGGTTTTTTAATTTTTTGTTTTGCCTACTTGTAACACGAGTTTAAAAGTAGTCAGATGCAAATACAGCACTAATCTCTTCATATTGGAGCAGCTTTGTTTTAGAATTACTAAACCTGAAAACGTGTGTTCTCTACATGTTCTTTATATTGCGTTTTCCAAAAGAACACGAGGTTAAGGATAGGTATCATTTCACACGTGCTTGAGTTGCAGCACGGGGTAAAAAAACAAACAATACAGAAAGAAGTGCAAAAAAAATCCCATAAATTTAATCTCACTCATGGAAAAGATAAGTACTAAGTGTTATTTTGGACTATTTTGGAAATAGCTTTCTGAATATTTTCTTGATACCTCCTGATACCAATCAATGATAAAAGCAGAATGTAAGTAACAGAAATGGATATATTCAGATTGCAGCTATGGACCTAGAAATGGAAATTAAAATACTTGAAGAGCAGTCAGAATTAAAAATATTTTTTTTTAAAGGGTAATAATGGTTAGTAATTTTTTAAAAATTATTTCCTATCTAGAGCTCAGAACATTCTGAGATTGCCAGATCTAGTAGTTCCATTTATATTGAATTGCTTTTCAAAATATGGGAGTTGATCAATCATCTGGGATTTTCCTGTAATGAGACAGCTCAATTTTGCCACATGCTGTCATATAGAGCGTGATATTTTACTTTACTGAAAAGCTAATAGTATTTCACACTGAATAAGGTATTTCTCAGTGAAGGAGTAACAGAAAATGACTGCTAGCAAGTTTCGGACAAGAGGCACACCCTTTTTTATGTAGGAAAAGTAGCTCTACAGTTTATAGATTTTACTTCCTTCCTTTCCTCTTTAAACATAGAACCTGTGACAAGTTTGCTGGCAAAATTTGACCTGAATTCTCTCACCTGAAATTCTGCCGTTTTGGGGTTTGCTATGCGCACTGCTTTTGTTGCAGAGATATCCACGCCAAGTTTATCTGCAATGTCTTCTTGAGAACACTAAGAGGAAGAGACAAAACCCACCAAGGTCAAGTAGTCAGAACAGACAATGAAATTTGATATCAAGAATGAACAGTGCAATTGTAGCATTTGTTCTGAGGCTGTAATATATGCTGTCATGTGCAACACCCTCTCATAATAAAAATTAAGCCTCAGTCTTAACTAAATAGGCAAACTGGTTTATCTACCAATGTTAATTACTAATCAAAATAAACCTAGTTAACAAAAAAAAAAAAAAGAAGAGGCAAGTGTTTATTTAAGATTCTGTCATGAATTGCTGTCATCTGTTTTAAAAACAGGAGGCTCAGATTCTGCCCCCTGACTCGTGGTGGGCAAAGTATTTTATTCTGAAAGTAGCATTTGTTAGGGGAACAGCACCCAGGCTTCTTGGGTCGTATGGCCAAGGCTTCAATTTTGATAGCTGCACGGGATTCTCATAGTTCTCATTGCTGTTTTCATTATTTTTGAGTTGGAGTATTTTTAAAGCCCTTATTCTCAAGCCATATTTTTAAGCTAGTGAGTAAAGCAATACACTTGCACTTTATCAGCCTCAGATGGTATCTGGGCACATGCAGCAACAGATGCTACTGATAAGATCCATACTACAGATTTCCAGAATTTATAGCTTTATTAATGTATTAAAGAAACCAATATCAGACAAGGCATGTAATTGAGGATTTGCTGGTATACTGCAGTCTCCCAGAAGTGTTCCCTTTGCACTGGTAGCACTCCGAAAAGCAGATAGACCAAATGGGAGGAAAATGAGCAGATGATACCATCCGAAAAAGTAGATTATTGACTAAAAAAATAATAAAATCTTAAATGAATGCCGACCTTAGGAGGAGAAAACTGTGTTAAACAGTTTTCAGATGTGTCTTTAAACTACAGTATGTTACTGTGATTTAACTAAATGCATTTTGGCTAAATTGGAGCTACCCCCAGGAAGCAGTGTTATTGTCTATAAGCATAATTTGGGGCTCAAACCAAGAAACAGATTATATGCACAAATACAAAAGCAGTGTTTGTCATATAAGACAGGACTACAGAATGTTGTAGCATAAATGGTATTTGTCATAGGCCTCACACTGGTATTTTAATAGTGTTGGTGACACAGCAGACTGTGGGTTTCATCATGCCACAGCAGAAATACAAATATGTACTGTGATAACATGTATAGTGTGTGATCTTACAAAATTCTGCTCTTGCAGTTCATAAAGGTCCTCAGTAGTAATGGTGTAATATATTCAAAGTTTTTAAGCATGTTACCTATTCAGTGCTGAAAAAAAATATTTATATTTATTATTGAATAAGGAAGATCTACAAAAGCTTGATCATGTTATTCATGTTATTTCCCCAACATGGTACTACCACTCGTTGTCTGAATATCTTTGTCAAATACTAGCACTGCAGGAAGTAATACTAGTTACTGTCCTGGTTACTTAAATGAGTTAATAACAAAATATGACAACTGGAATATGTTTTCCAGACTTCAGAATTAGTCCAAATTTTGATTTTGAAGCTCAACGAAGTCTGAAATTTTATTCAGTCCATTTGGATTACCAATTTTGGTTGCAATACCTGAACTTTTCAAATGCGTGGAAGTTTTTTAGGAGCCTGCATGACTGTATTGTAATATCTTTGAATAAGTTATCAAAAAATAATCTGGGATCAGATTACTGTCTCTTAAAAGGTTGCATACTTCCAGGGGTGTATAGTTCTGGCCATCTAGTAAGTTTTAAGTTCAGGAAAAGGCTTAGAAATTTCCTAGAGGTTTTAACAGAATATATGATGGTAGCTCCCCATAGGCTAAAATGTCCACAAATCACACTTTATGGAAAAGGCTTTGAGGAGATCTTGAAACAGATGGGTTTTTCTAAAACGTGTAGTGTATTTTCAATAGATGACTATGCCAATCACCACATATGGACAGTTACCATATACATTTGGAGGGCATAGGGGTGTACTTAACATTTTAATTTTTTTTTTTAGTAATAGTAGATCAGGCTCTCTGATATAGTTCACAGCTGTGGCAAAGGGATATGAACAAATGGCCACAACGAAGATGGTGTTTCCTACTGAACATTTTATTTCAATTAAAAAATGCTACTGCAAAATTTCAGTATTAGAAATGATGCCAGCTGTTAGTATTGGAGTGACACGTGCTGTTGCCAAACCCGAGTTCTTTTACCAAGAAGATGGTACTCTGATTCTTGGTAAAAGACTTCTGTACTGGAATGGCTGTAACAAATAACATGAATAATACATGCAACCAGTGCTAACAACAATTACTATTTTTTTTTTGTTCTCCATGAAAAAAACCCACACCTGTGGTAAAATTTACAGAAGAAATTGTGTCTCCTTAGTGTGCATTCTAACTTTTTTTACAGGTATTCTTAAAATAAACTCTTTGCTGAGTGAATAACTACATATCAGCTTGGTATCTAATGCAAGGAATCACGGGCAAGTGACAGTACTGAAAAAACCCCAAACAGAAACAGGGTCATCTCTAAACCGAAATAATATCCACCAGAAAGTACTAAATTCTTATGTTTGTTTTCCAGATTATCAAACTATGATGAATTTCACATCTGGTGATCAAAGGCTCAAGACAGACTTGCTGTCTTACAATTTCATCCTATGAAGTTAAACTAAAACCAGTACTTCAGCAGCTATTTCTGCCTCTATACTTAGAACTATGTGCAGCATTAACAGTGACTCATTCAATTTCTCTGTCCTACAAACTCACAAAATATTATCCTATAATTCCAAACCTCTAGCAAACAATCATCTGCCAAAACAGTAATGGTTAATACTGGTATATTTCTACAACAACATATCTTCAGACCATCCTCTGCAGTTTTGGCTGCATTGCTGTTTTAACATGCAACTAAGAAAAATAGGAAAACAATATAATATACCAGGGCAAAAGTGAGTGCTTCGGTGAATCCAGCAGCTGCCAAGTCCAGTCTCAGAAGTTCTGTGAGTTTATTGATGGGGAGCTAAAACGAAACAAAAAATAGTTTTCAACTTCCATCTAAAAGCATTTTTTCTATTCTTTCCCAAGGTGATTCTGTCTGTTACGTTATGGAGAATTCACTAGGGAGGTTCTAGGCTTGTGTGCTTAAGATTTTTGAAAGCATGAGCCAGCTGCCTTTAGGTTTGCCTATGGAAATGAATCTCCCAATTAGAGATTTAATATGGGCTTCCTACTTAAATCCTGTCTTTTTTCAACCACTGGTCTTGGACTTATTCAAATCAGTGGGGCATCTGTTTTGTATCCTATCCATGGTAAATACTTCTCAAGGCAAAGCATGTCAAAATATTTAATTCCTAGGTTCTGTTTTCCCCAAAGCCCTTCTGGCATGCACTAGTCATTTACTGACAACCGAGCGTTTATTTGAAGGGGCAATCTTACTTGATTAGCTATGGTGTACGTTTTCGGAATAGTCATCTGAATGTTGTTATAACCATAAGCTATTGCTGCATCTTCTATGATATCACATGCATGGATAATGTCCGCTCTGGTGGGAGGGATTTCAACCTCTATATTGTTCCCATTCCCTATGACGTGTGACTTCAAACACATCCTAGTCAGCAGCTTTGCAAGGTTTGATGGAGTTTCACTGAAACAAAACAAGAGAGTAGTAATTTACAGATCTTGCGCTTATATCGACTGGCTTTTAAAAGTAATCAATGTTTCTGCTGCAAAGCTTTCTATCCTGAAGAATCTCAAGTGCTTTATGGACTGTACGTAGACTTAGCATTCCATCAGAAACAGCACAGATTTTGGCTCTTGAGATGATCATCTTTCTTCACTTCATAGCAGCTGCGTGAGGCCATAAGGAATCGTTCACTTTCCTTTAAAGCAGGGAAAGAAGTTCTCTGGTGTTGATCTAATTACCCAAGATAACCCCTGAATTTTTGCTAAATTAACAAAATAAAATCACATAGTGTGAACATTTTTAAAACAATGCAATAAAAAAATGCAATAATCAATGTTTTCTACTATTTTTTTAATGATTAATTTTCATTTGCAATAACAGACCTGATTCCTACTTTCTTGTTAATAAGTTCAGGTTTCACCTTCTCTTTTCTGTAAGCCAGTTCCTAAAAAGAAAGACAAAGCTTTTCAGCAAACACAATGCCTGCCATTGCTACCCAAGAGGATTCAATTTTGCCATCTTGGTAATCTACCTGCTTCTAACTATGGTATTAAAATGACATCCACAGAAGACATGTGTGGAATATTAGGCTATAATTAATTTTTTAAGGTAACAGGATTCTTGAAAACATATTATAGTACATGATGCAAAAGTTGTTCTTGGTTAAGCTAAAAGGTTGAGTGCAGCATGAAATCCCCTGTTATTGAAACTTCTGATAATTTCTGATATATGCAAGTAAAGGAGTTGCTGAAAGTTTCTAGTCACCAGTTCATCTATAGTCAAAGCCCTAAAGCAGTGGATGATCATGCATGAGTTCTCATGGATGACTTTTAGGAGGAAAAGGAAAGAAAACTTTCTATTTCTGTATTGGCACAGAAATATCTACCGGTGTATTACTTTGAAAGTTTGCAACATGTTTAAGAAAGTAACTTTGGATGTATTTACTTAATTATTTCTAAACTCCATCTTGAACTTTGTGGATTTTTTCTCTTTTTTATCTAGGGAAGATACTTTGGTTACTGCAGAGATTTCTGTTTTGTTTGGTATCTATTCAGGATTCTAGGTCTTTCCTCTGTTGATTAAAGCTGACATACCACTAGAAAAACTGTTCGTAAAAATAAGTTTCTTTCCCTCTAAAGAGTTTGTACTTGCTTGATACATCTGATTTTATGAACTTGACCAGATCTGTTTGTCTTCAGTTACTTTCAGGAAACAGAAGGAATGGTTTTCTTTACACTTTATAAAAGAACAAAAAAGTAAGAGTACATTGCTGCAGAGAGATCTGCCTGGGATTCTGGATGCTGGCAAACCTGCACTTGAAGTCAACATCCTGCCTTATAGACCTTTGTACAGCTTAAATCTATAAAGTGAAAGGCTGAAAAACCCAGTGTTGCAAGGTTATTTTAACTGAAAGGCATTACAGCTTCCAGATCTGATAAGTAAGTTATGCTGGGGCTGATTTCAGTTGTCCATTGGTTTAAGCCTGAAAGACCTCTTCCTGCATTCATTTTTCCTGATTTGGAACACATAGGTTTTAAAGGCTTTAGACACAGATTATGACCTTTGATTGCAATCTTTCCTTGTTCCTGAAAAAGTCTGTATCACATGAATTCAAACCACAACAGTGGTTACCACTCGTAACTTTAAACCTTACCCCCCCAACCTTCTTTTTGGAGTATCAGGCTATTGCAGAGAGACTATTTTCAGTCTGATCGTAAATTAGTGGAGCTTCAGAATAAGTTTCCTAGATAAGGGAAAGCTACACTTGGAGTTATTTTTCATGGGACTAGGGAAAGCCCTGACTCACTAATATACAGATAGTGCCAAGCTGAGCTTTTACACCAGATCTCAGAATGATTTTATACTGCCTCTGCCGAAAAAGAAGACAATGTCACTCTTACTGCACTATGCACAAATAAAAACCCTTCCCTGAGGACACTGAGACATCATATCACTATGCTTACCGGATAGATGTGGGTCTTCCCATTAGGATAAACAACTTCTGCTGCTTCAACACTGAGAGAGACAAAAAAAAAAACTCACCAGAAGTAAAAACATTTTTAACATGTTAACCAAATGTAATGTCTCTCTGAGTAGAGATGTGTACTCACCTGAATGGCTTCTCACAATATTCACTAAACATCGTCACTATAATATCAAGAACGATTTTCGCCTGCAAAATAAAGATAATAATCACATTGAAATCTGTCACCTACTTGTGTTGAAGTAGACAAAATATCTTAACACAAAATGGGGGAAAAAATCTTGTCTTACACTCTCCTTATTCTATTCTATTTAATAACTTAATCAAATCCTAGCAGTCTAGAGTACTAGATTGAATTTTTAAAAAATGTTTTTCCTCTGCTACAAAGACATTTATGCAAAAATATGAAATCTTTGTCTTTGGTATTCAGGGTTCTGAAGCATTTGTGTATATTTGTTAAACTCTGGTCTGAAGGTACACAGGATCTTTATTACCAGTTAGAACTGGGTCTTCCCAACCTTTTGCCCAATTAGTCGTTTCTCTGAAATTCAAGTGAGAATGTAGACACTGAAGCACTGAGCATTGTTTAGTAATATATTATCAAATAACCTCATCTGCATTATCCTTTGTTTTACAGTTAATATTTTAAGACATTAGTATAAGAGAACATAATAATGAGAATCAGGTCAACTTCTCAATCTACAAGGGTTTGGGTTTTTTTGATGCCTCAGTATAATTTCCTCATGTAAATAGAATAGCACTATCTTTATTTTTACTATCAAGGAAAGCAGTAGAACAAAGCAGTTTTTTATCTGTTTGCTTAGAAGCCACTCCCCAATGTACAAATGAATTTGTGTCGTTAACATATTGCGTAGTAGGGTACATTAAAAGTGTTTTTGCTCTTCAGTGTCAAGAGACGTACTTTAGGGAAACTATCAATGAATACACAACCTATATTCAAGAACAGGCAATTATAACTGCTAGGCTTTCGTGCTTCAGCTTTTGACTTACAGAATTTGCATATGGAAAGACTTCGATTTGACAATTATTTGCACAGCATCCCTGCTAGAAACAGATAACTAAGCAAAAAAAGTGTTGTCTTCCTTCCCTTAGCCCAAATTTTAAGCAGAAGACAAAAAGATTCTTTACAAAGAATATTCTGGAAAAATAGGCAGTCTTGGTGAATTTTACTCTTTTTGAAACCTTTCAGATTTAGAAAAAGTGCTCAACAACAAAAAAGTCCCTAATTTACTTAAATTACCTTCCCATACAAACCAAATATTCTCAACATAATGACACAGTAAAAACAAAATCCAATGAAAATACAACACTGTCTATAGAGCAAGCCTAAAACTCTTAGGTCTTACAACTTATCTGGCCCTTTGGAAATGGGAGGTTGGCTTCATGAAGTAAATGCCTGGATACTCTGGGTCTCTATATTGCAGCCCTATCACCCAAAGGGAAAACAATAATTTACAGCATATTTACCTTTGTAATATCTGTGCCCGTACATTCAATAAACACATTTCTGGTTTTTAAGCTTATTTTTGTATGATCTCCTGAAACACGTGAAGACAAAAACATGTTAAGAAATGTTACTTGCAACGGCACTGATTTTGGCTCCTTTGTCAGTTTCTGCAGCTTAAAAAGCCACTGTCTACTGCACCAACATTCACAATTCTTACCAGAATAGCAGCTCTTTTTATATTTAAATTTATGCATCGAAAAGAGGAAAAAGGCAGTTCAGACTCACTGACCGGGTTGTGCTTTACATCGAAACGCAATTTTACAGGTATCTTGGTATCAGCTGAAAAAGCAAACTAGCAGAATAGTGGCCATCTGCTGGTTGCAAAGCGGTCCTGCATCTCCAGAGCATCTCATCTCCCCTGGCTTTAGTAATTAATGCATTGGCATTTGATGTGTGATGGGATAGGAAAGCAGCCTCGGACAGGACAGAATTAAATGTTTTTTAAGAAGTGATTTAAACTGATGAATATTCATAGCTACTTCTGTGAATAACCAAGATCTCTTGATGCTGACTACTGATACGCTATGGGTTTGTCTACATTAGAGATTTGGGCCCCAGTATGGGGCTGCTTTGCATTTGCTTTGTTTCTATACTGGGAGTTGTGAGGTGTGCACTGAAGCCCACCATGAAGAGCTTGGCCAGTAGGTCGAGGGAAGTCATTCTCCCCCTCTAC
>BJBW01007215.1:0-11263 GCA_004320125.1 Scolopax mira
GGTTTATTTAAATAAATGCTAAATTTTGCAACTGAAGTATCAGAACGCTTGTATCAATTGAATGTTTTGTACAGCAGTATTAAATTGATACTAATAGGGGGAGAGACAAAAAGTTACCTAGAAATTATTTCTTTGAATTAAATTATGTATTCTTTTGTTTGGTAACTCAGGCTTTTGCAAGACCTTTCAGTACAACAGCAGTTAATACTCTTTTTTTTTTTGACAGCTGAGCTCATTCTAACTCCACATGACACTCAGAAAATCAAACAACAAGCCTGGGGCTGGTGGGTTTCTTTTTCAGTGATTAACTTCGTATGATGCCTTTTTATTTCTGAATAAAATACATCCAGGAGCACAATTTTATCTTTATAGTTTCTAAACAGTCCTATTAAATTTCTAAGGTGTAACAAGATCACCTGGTGGCCAATATACAAAGCAGTTTTATTGGAAACTATTAAAAGTTGTCATCCACTGCCCTGAGACCGAGCTGAGAGCCAAAATTTTCAACAAAGGCTCCAGCTCAGACAAACAGCATAATAGTGCTGTAGTTATCACAAGCATTGTCACTGTGTCTGTAATGTCTGTCAGGTTGCAATCCTATATAAAGTACATTATCAAAAAATGATGCCATTGCATAGGCAGCCCCTTTAATTGGCCATTGAGCTCTCCCACCCTGGGTATCCTTTCCCAGCACTTCCACAAAAACCCCATTGCACTGAAAACCAGCCACTCCTTCCCAGAAACCTGAAACAGGCAACACCTTCAGTGCTTCAGAGATGACTTCATAAATGAACCAGAGTAAACAGTGTATTTTATGCTAGGGGGGACAACATAAATTAACAAAGAAAAAAAATACAAACAAAAAAAATTAAAAATGATCATGTACATGACTTAAAGAAAAGAAAATGAGATACCTGTAGTGCAATAATGCACAGAAAAATACATTGTCTGTAGAAACAGTAATTCTGAAAATCAGGACTTTTTTAGTCCGGTAACTATTCCATTTCAGTCATTGCTTCTCGTCATGAAAATAGTCATGTGGTTGGAAGCAATCACATTTGCTATTAGCTTAGGACTAGAAAATGAAATAGACAATAACTGAAAGAAGTCAGGCTTGTGTGACGTACCACATCTTTTAAGCTACTGCCCAGGAGCTCACATAATTTGTCTATGCATTAATATCTGTGTGATCAATTCCAAAGCCCCTTAACAAAACTACTTCTTCTACTCAGTGCTATTCAATAGTTTTAAATTCACAGACTCTTGGAGGTCTTGCCAAAAGAACTGCAATTAGTGGTGAACACCTCGAGTGGACACAATCTTCACTACCCATTTTATGGCTCCAGTATTAATCTACTTTGGTTACCAGTACCTTTTAAGCCACATATCTCTTGCATCATTCATTTTTTTTGCATACCTATGGCCGCAAGGGAGGGAGGACCTGGCCAGTGGTCTGTCTCAATCTTTGGTATCTCGTTGGGTGCTGGTGCATGAGCTGCTGGGAACTTGGAGGACTTGATGATATCCTCGGAGGACTTGCTCTGTGCTGCCAAAGCAGCTGCATCTAGATGGCAATCAGGGAACTTAGCTAAGTAATAATCTGTATCAATATAAAGCTCTTCCTTATTTTGGCAAAAATTTTATGCTTTACAAGAAGTTAATTTTCCAAAGCAAACACTGTCATGTTTTGCTTTTCTAATTGCACTCTGAAGCAAAGTCATGTCTTTCTCTTGCCAATGGATTGGAATCAAACCTTCCTCTTGTCCCTTGTTCCCTCCCTCAAAATAACCCCAAAACAGCTTTGGATTTTACTAGGGTTGCAGAGTATTAGAATGATTAGGCAAGAGTAAGAAAATTCATTCTAACAGTATTTGCCAATATCTCCTAAGGACAGTTGATTATTAATGAAGATTAAATCAGATTTGTGTACTGATCTATCTTCCATCTGGGACAAGAAAATAAACAGTTAACTCTGCTGATGCTAATTATTTCCTATGTTTCTGTGAAAAGCTGCAAAACAAAAATAAATCTGAAACAAATGTTTATTTAACCAGTGGATTTTTTTTCTGCTGCATGCCCTTGCTTTTTGGCATACAGTAGTTGTAAAAGCAGATGTGAATTTGTTAATAAATACTAAACTTCATTCACATCAGCTTGGCAGGGTGAGGCACTTACAGCAAAATGAACCTCATCAATAAAATATCTCAGCAATGAAGGATCCACTGAAGAATTCAGTCTAAGCCAAAGTCTCTTATAACATGTGAGGATGTGCATTATGGCTTTTACTTCTTGAGATAAAAAAAATAGGATTCAGTTTGCAACAAAAGCAGCCTTAACCAGCTCTTATCTGCAAACTGTTTGCTCAAGTCACTTTCTCTTATAAGAATCTATCGTATCAGAAGTGAGGATTCTGGACATTTTTTCCCTTTTCTCTCTTTTTTTTTAAACAGAAAGATATCTGTTAATGAGTGAAGCATTGTTTTGCTCATCCAACACATTCAGCGTAGTTTAGGAACATCAGTATTAAATATTATTTGGGATTCCAAACACTTTATTATTGGGAAACTCTAAGCATAACTACAGGTATGGAGGAAGCTGGTCAGAGTTTACAAAAGCATGACTTCAAACAGTACTTACATATTAGAATTGGTGATGTCAGTGGTAAAACATTCACATGTTAATGGGAGGTGAGGAGATACATTAAAACCATAAAAATAAACAAAAATAATGTTAAGATTTTTTTCCAAAATGAGCACATGATTTGAAACTTAAAAAAGAAAAAGGAAAAAACCTTGATGTAAAACCACAGCAGTATTATTTCCAACACTCACTCCTGACTACGGAATGGACTTCCCTGCTTTCCTAATTACCTCAGCCCAATGGGTCCCAGCCAACTGTTCATCTAAACCCTGTAGAGTACCAATAATTTGCTACTTAACCCTAAATGCATCTCATTGGAAAAAGCATCTGCAAAGGCAGAAGCCTTTAAGAAGTGGAGTCCTCTGTCTTTCACCACATCCTGTAAATATCATTTCCTACTGAAACTCCACAGCAGAAGGGCAGAGTGAACGTGGGTGCTGGCTCTGCAGACCTAAAGCCTGGCAATGCAATGGGCTTCTGCCACTGCTGTCGTTTCAGACTGGCAATACCACTGTCTACACTGAAGAGATGAGAGCAGTAACACTGCTGTCCCACTCAGAATCCAAACACCTGGAAAAGCCAAGCACAGCCTTGCTGCCTGAGCTCTGTCACAGGGACTGAGCATCAAATGAACTCTGTCAGTCATAAGTCACCTATATTATCTTTGAGAATTAAACATTCTTATTTAAATCCACAGGTACATTTGGAATTCCAGACTGATAATAACATCTCCAGTTTATCTGTTGAAATAAATTATTGTCCTTTGTCTGTTTAAAACAAGGATATTCCATGAAGTCCCTGGCACAGAGCAGTCTGTTGTTAATCCGTTTTAACATGACTAGTACCTGTATTCTGAAAAAATCAACTTTAAGAAGTGAAAAACAGAAAGGCATCATAATGCTAAAGAGACAGCAAAATCCCAGTTAATGGCAATTTCTCCATTAATATCAATGTGGCCAAGACTTAAACCATATGAAACAACATGCTTTAAAGATAATCACTCAGCAGGACATGCAGTAACAGCTGTTTCAAGCTTGGACTACTAAATTTTAATGCTTACACAGTAAACACTGAATGCTTTTCACTAGTCTGCGTGCCTTTTAATTCAGTTGACACTCCAGTTTTGAAATAAAAAGAGGGAAAGGTCATTTACCATGTTGTTTGTAGATCGGTGGTTTTCTGTAAATGTTGACACCTTGATCTGTGAAATTGAGAAACAGAAAAATGTGAATATGAAAACTACTTCAGCTGTAGATAAAGAAAACTCCAACACTGAAACAATAGACAGACTAAATCAAAGATGTGGCACAAGAAAAAGCCAAAAATCTATTTCTAGTATTATATAAAATCATAATTTAAAGAAAAGAAAACAAGAGCAAGTGAAAAGTCAAAGACATGTGGTATGAAGTCCTTTGGAGACGGTTCTGCAACATGGGGATGTATCCAAGTCATGAACATTTTAAACATTCAGAAGATTTATCAGTGGGATAAGAGTTAGAGAAGAAATGTAAACAAGCAAGACATTTCAATGGTGAAGATACAAGCCATTTGGGAAAAACTACCCCAAATAACTTTTGCAGAAAATTGTGCTTCTGTCACAACAGCTCAATTTTCTTTCTTTTGAGTAGAAGAGAATGCAGTGAGCCTCAGTTCACTTCAAAATCCAGAGGACAAAATAGCTGCCTAATACACTGTTTTGAACAGTCAACAACAGCTACACTTCAGTAAGTCAATGGGATGCTTCATACAATGTTAACTGATTTAATACAAATTCTCAAACCACAAGAACAGATTTTATTTATTTATTGCATTTTTTTTAATGTAAGGTCCTCCACGTTGCATGTTATCAATGTAAATCTGAATAAAATGCTTCCTGGAACTCTAATGCAGTAAATCTACAGCATGTCTATAATACATAAAATTTTTTTACAAATAATGATCTAAGACAGGATCTAAACTACCTTCCCACCCAAGCCACCACTTCATGTATTGAGCACAGCTACAAATAAAAAAGTCAATCCAAAATCAGTGCTACCATGTAAAATCTGTCAAAATTAATTAGAAGAACAAAACGAGATACTGGGAACTAGAAAATAATTGTCAGAAACCTAATCTGCTACTTCCTACTGCCTGAAAAATGTTTTCAGTTGCATTAGAGTGAAGGATGAAAAAGCACTTTAGAAGTACACGCTGAGTATCGCAGAGCCAATTAAAGTGCTGCAGCAGCCAACTTAGCCTTTAAGGAAAGGCAACCCTAGAAATCTGAGGAAACAGAGGCAAATCTTAGTTTGAGAACCCTATGTCCTTGACTAAACAGGCAAATTCGTTGCATACAAAGATACTGAGGTATTTCATTCTTGTTAGTGATCTGTTATGGCTACTTGACCAGCAAATAGGCATAAAAATGAGAAGGGTAGTCAGTCATGCAGAGCTTTTGCGCACATCTATCCCAGAGAGCTGCATGGAGGAGAGAGCACAGCTCCCTCCGGGGCTGCAGGGGGGCAGCTCTCCCACTGCACTGGAGTTTTATTTTTTTTTACTCCCATTTCCTTGCTATTCATGCAAGTGCACTTTAGCTTATGCACGTCAAGGAGTGCCAGGTTATTTTATGCAGTTAAACCAGCCCATCTCAACCAAGCCAGGTCACATTGACTGAAAAAGAAGTTTATCTGCCAGATGTGAGGGAAGAGCAATAACCTCTGGCAGTGCAAAGGGATACTGGACTGCAAGGAATCTGAAGAGTAACTGCATAGAGTGAGGCTTTCAGTTTGCACTAAGGCCATCAGAAGGTGCAAATCAACACCACTAAGGACACACCACCCTCATCTCATCAAAATCCAAGGCAGATAAGCTTCTCTGAGGCTGGAAGAACTGTGTGTCTCACTTCAAAACAGAGACTGCCCTTTATGAAGAGGACAGCCTGAGGCCTACATATCATAGAACCATAGGATGGTTTGGGTTGGAAGGGACCTTAAAGATCATTGAGTTCCAACCCCACTAGAACAGGTTGCTCCTTGTGGATCTGCAGGTCTCTCTGAGGACACCAAGCCATTGCACAAAACAAGTAAAGAAAAATCTTCACCTGCCTTAAAAAAAAAAAGGAACACAACTAGAACTGCTTGGTTCAAGACTGAAACAAAACAAATCACAACAATCTGAATGAGAAACATACCTAACAGCTCACTGTTCAACTCTTTTCTGTGTGTCACTGTGAATGAAAAATGACTCCTCTAAAGTTAGTGGAGTTAATGCTCAGCTGGTGCAACTGCAAGAAAAATGAAGCCCTAGGTAGCTCATATCCAGCTCACAGGCCATCGACAGACCCTGAAACCCAAGGCATTCTAACGTGAAACACCTGAACAACAGAATAGATCAAAATCACAATTATCCCCCCATTTCTTAACCCGCTGCTCTTCTTGGGAAGCCCAGGAGCAGTTCCAAACCCTTTGGGTGCACCCCATGGTAAACAGCGTGAAAGGATGGAGACAAGACACAAGTTACAAAGGCTATATTCTACACTGTGACAGGACACCGAGACACATACAGTGCCAGCTCCTACCTGGAACATGGAAATGTTTAGGGGCCTGAGCGTAAGTTGGAGTGAGAGGGCGGCTGTCGGGCCGATAGGGGACAGGGGAGTTCCGACCGCTGGACGGCTCATTGCCTCCAATGAAAGAATGGAGAAAACAAAATGAGAAGAGGGAGAGCAATAAAAAAAAAAATGCAAGCCCAATCAAACCCAAACAAAACTGGTAGAATCAAAACCTCCAGGGAGAAAAGAAGTTGAACCGAAAATATAAATACAAACAAATAACAAGAACTGGTTGCCCTGATAGGTATTTTTTTTTTTTTCCTGATATTCCTGCAGAGATAAAAATTCATGTTCAGGCTGGAGTCGACGTTTGAGCAGCTCAGACTCATTCTGATGGCATGCAGGCAGGAGCTGTGTGCTCACAGCTGGTGATTAGCTGGGCAGCGTGGAAAAGAAGAATGGAAGGTTACTCAGCAATGATTTAGGACGGAGATTGATATTTGGAGTTAAAAGTGGCAGGCACAGAGCATAGTAGTTGAGTGCAAACCCCAAATGAAACCAACTCTCAAGCAGATAGAAGCAGATGCAGTTCTACAGTTCCCTAAACAGAAAGCATATAGAAGCTAGAGATGGCAAATAGCTGTTAGGTCACTTGGCCCACATGAAAAGCCATAGATGTTCTATGCACACTCTTTCACTGGTTTAGCTCTCTGGTAGGAAATCTTTGATACAGCAAAATACTTCATAAAGCAATGCAGCTCATCTGGTGGCTGCACCCATACCATTGGTTCCACCCCAAATCTCTTTGACAAATGACGAATTTGACTCTGGTGACAATATGTCACCACTTGATTTACCAAAGGTGGATCTAATGGCTAAAAACTGACATTCCATTTTGCGCACAGGGTTTGTAGGATTTGTAGGATTACAAATTGCTAGGATTTCTTTGCTTCCTAACAATCCATCAAACAATCCATTGGCTCTGAAAGTTCCCGTGTGTGTGTCAGGGCAAGAGGGCTGTTAAGCCAAGCATCATGGCTTAACCAGACTTAGCCAGATATCCAAACATGACTATGTGAGCACCTCAGAGGAATGTTGCTGCTATTCTTCACACCAGTGCAAACTCGAAGAAGTAAAACCTGTCCACAAGGGCACTTAATTTACATGGGTATGGGTGATTACAACAGATAAAAGCAGGGGAACATCAAAGACCTAATGTTTTTCAGGTATGCACAAGGCCTTAAAAAGACCTAGAAAAGCTGATTAACAAAACAAGAAAAAAACAGTGGGGAGGACACAAGTACAGGAGGGCTATAAAATACAACAAAAAAACCCTGCAAACTGCAGGCCTTTTTTCAGCTACAGGTTTCCTATGTCCCCTTAGAGGACTCAAAACCTTGGAATTCAGCTCATTTCTTATTTATATACTGGGGGAGCGGAGGAAAAAGGAAGTTTCCTTTATGCTTTCCTTTCTCAGAGGCCTCTGCCAGTGTATAAGCTAACCCATCTGCATATACATGTTTTAAAAATTACATGCACAGTTCAGAAGGCTGTACAAAATTTGTCCAGAAGAATGCATGTGCAAAATTCTATACTTACCACTTGACTTAATGTACATGATATCCCCTAAACACAACGTTCCTTCAACCACATGTCACAACAGAGGAGTAACAAGTACATTTCACCTATTAGGAATTGGTAATAAAAATGTGGATATGTTCATTTTACAATGCCTCTATCACTAACTCTACAAATACAGGGAAGGAACTCTTCTTATACTCACCTCTTTATCTCAACTGGACACAACTAAGTATCATAAATGTACACTGGCTAATCTTGTATCTGGTCCACAGATAATTTGTTTATAGAGAGCAGGTGATGTATAATGGATACAGTACAAGGCAGACAATTAGTATGGTATCATCCTGCATGTGTTGCTTTACAGATGTCTCTGTTGGCTTGTATTTCCTGGGGTTCCTGTGCAGTCTCTCTCTTCCTAATGACTGCTACTAGTACTGACAAATAACCTTCCTTTATGCTTTCAAGGATGGCAGTCTCATTACTTCCAACCACTGCAGGAGGGAACGGTACATCTACTTAGATTCTCATTAGCACATCCCTGAGGACCCCACTCTAATGATGAGTCTTAAGTGCTTCAGATGCTGCTGTAAAATCCCCCACAATTTATGAGAGCAGTGCCAGCATCCGTGGAATGTTCATATGCAGACAGGAAAGCAGAGCTGACAGCCTGCCTGCACCTGCCTCCCAGGGCCTCGTGGCCAGCCCGCCTGCAGCTTTACAAAAAACAGGGGCTCTGAATGCTCTGGATTTGGGTTCCTTGCTGTGCCTGCACAGGAAAGTCTCTCTTACTATGCCAGATATGCCATAACTAGTGTTAACTCCACACAGCAGCAAGAGCACTCCATCAACGCTGTAGGAAAAACTAGTTCCCACACCCCTGGCAGGAAGTCGAACACGTGTGTGTGTAGGTGGGTGGGGGATGTTAGGAGATAACGGAGTAAATTTTATACAAAAAATCAATTACTTGAGCACAGCAGCCTCAGAAGTGAAACTCAGAGGCTTGCTTTCTTTCCTTCTCTTTGCTCCATCAGGTAGTTCCCATTTTCTACAGCTGGATTTGCTGTCAGGAGTATAGCTGTTTGTCTGTACCCTGTCATGCAGGTCCCTTCTGAAGGGCCTCCCACCAGGCTCCCCGTGGGATTCATGAGCTCAGTTCACAGAATCAGGCCAAAACATCCCATATGCAACCAACACTGAGCCTTCTGTCAACTTACAATGTAGTTGTGCTCTACTTGTGAACAGACACAGGAAAAACAGCCCAACAGCACCTGAAACCTTAAGTGCTGTTCAGATTTTGTCAAACTATCATCCATCATCTTGTCCAGTTGTGTGGCTCTTACTTCCCTCACAAAACTGAAAGTCATGAAACAGCCAAAGTGTGTCTGTTTTCCAGAGCAGAGCTTTCCCCTGCACCCACAAAACCCTGGAAATAGTTCTCACACAGAGAGAGCATTTATTTTCAGAGACCTTCCCCGGGGAAGGACAGCAGGAACCTATGAAAGCCAAGGCCCAGATCCACTGTGAAGGTGGGTAGATTCCTCATGGGAAGGTCTGTGAGCAGGGGAATACACATTGCTCTGGAGCAACTTTTATGCAGAAATCTTACAGGGGCTTTGCAATATTCTTGAATGCCTCTGAAAAATTCTAAGCATGCGAGATGAAATCCTGGCTCTCAATGAGAGTTTTGTCTCTGATTTCAGTAGGGTGAGGGTTTCTTTCATTCATGGACTTGTTTTGATTCTTTCATAGCAAAGACAGTACTTTATTGAGACAAGAACAAATTCAATGGAGAGTCCAAATGGGATTAAATGAAGTCTAAGCTGATGTCTATTACACCCTCTTCCAGCTCATTAAACATATATGTTACATGAACAGACTCTCAGTAAGATTTTCTGGGGTGTATTTAGCTACTTTACTCCTCTAAGTTCTTTACATTTGGCCTTTTCTGCAAGGCCTGAGCACTATTGTTGTTTATCATGACCTTGTATGAAAACACACTGAAACTGATCTAAATATCCTTTTCTGGCTTGACAATACAAAATACCCCAGGCGGAATGTGCATTATGCCAGTTTCTTTATCATTATGCTGTTTGGAAATTATGCCCCCTTCCCAAAGCAGTTTTGGCTTGATCCATGTGCTCCGATTACCAAAAGAAAAAAAATCCCCAAACCAGAGCTTTATGAAATCTTTCTTATAAACTTACACCAAGTTCACCTTCCTGCTAGAAGCACTTATGGCTTTGAGAAAGGCTGACCAAGTACAAATGAGACCACAAGATACTTGTTCTTCGAATCACTGCAATTGTATCTACCACCTCTAATGAACCCCTGCAGTGCTAGAGTTCTCATTTCAGATCTAGTCACAAGGGTCTAATTCCCAAGTTGATATAAAACCACTACTCTTGAGGGTTAAATAATGCAGTTCTTTAAACTTTGAAAGCAGACACATAGAATAGCCAGGACAAACCCCTACAGGTAAGAGTAGCAGGGAGTTGCATTAGGTGCCACCAACACCAGACTAATCTCCCTTTTTTGCCACACAGACCTAAAAAAGAGACACTTGGACACACGTGGTGTGCAAGGAGGGCAAAGGATGAATCGTGGGGAATCCAGATTGACCTCATCAGTTGATAACAAAATATCTGTTTATGAACATCAAGTAGCGAACATCATGAACAGCAATGTAGTGCAACTGGACTTCACTCAACACTACCCACATTTTTTAAAAAACCCTACAGAAAACCCTGAACTAAATCGTGGGCAAGCTATATTGGCTCTTCCTATGAAAACACTTTCACCTAAATGTTGTAATAGAAGACATGCTTATTTAACAAAAATATTATCCATCCCTACCATCTTGTCTTTCTTTAAGTGCATGTGCATTGTTAGTACATTTATGCATATATACACTATATACTTTCAGAGTACATCTGATTAAGAACTATCTTCCATCATATTCCTTCTACAGGACAAGCCAGAGCTTGCACTGACTTAAGGAACATTATGAACAGTTGTTTGTCTCATGTTTTTTGAACAATTTGTTGACCATTTAATATGCTGGACAAATTACAAAGGTCTTCAGACCTTCTTACCTTTTTGTACCTTTCAGTATTTTGTTGTAGTGCAGAAAGACAAAAGCTTCTCCTAAACTGCTTTAATAGCTACTGATCTTCACCTTGAACAAGTCAGAGAAATAACAATTCTTTTTACTAATTTAAATGAAACAATAGGATCTTACTGTATCTTTGCTTGCTGTAGGGAGGAACCTTCTCTTACCACACATGTACGCAGACACTGAACAAGTTACTACCAAATCCTTCCATTTGATAGTATTAATACATGAACAGCCGTAACATTTTCACTACGAGATTTGGAATTATTTCACTGAATTTCACTGAATTTTTTGGAGTTGGAAGGGACCATAGAGATCATCTAGTCCAACTCCCCTGCCAAAGCAGGACCACCCAGAGCATGTCAGAGCATGCCACTCAGGAAGTAGTTGTATGGGAG
>BJBW01007216.1:0-18718 GCA_004320125.1 Scolopax mira
CCAAACATTGGCAACTAGTGCCACTTCAGATCACTTTTGAATATCCTGTCTGGCCTCCAATAGCCATCTCAGTGTAGCCCAGGTGTCCCACAGATGCCATATCCCACCTGCCAACCCTTGTAGCTATCTTGGGCACCAAGATAGGTGTCAGAAGATGAGATCTGAAAAGGCACTAGATCCTAAATTGCACTGATTCAGCCACCTGCATCCTGCCCGGCCTCACTGGATGCTGCTGTTGATGGACAACTTGCTATGAAATTTATTTGTAGTATTCAACCAAATACCAGCAACAGCCATGTCAGTGCACAGACAATATGCAGACCTTGTCAGTTTTGTATGGAATGTGATTGAGATAACATCGGCTCAGAGAAGTGACTTTGTTCTTGTAGAGTAGGAAGTATACAAAGTACACACAATATTTACAAAGTACCTTAGTACTATTTGGACTAATGTTTACTGGGGAGTTGGTGGTTGTTTCAAAACTAGATTAGCCACTTTGTCCATAATTATAATCTCTTGAAATCTGCTTCAGCATTTTCAATTGGCTTCAGGCCTAATGGTCAGAAAATGGCTCCTTATCAGTCTTAAGACTCTGTAGATTTCATGTTGACCTGATTTATGAGTGAAAGATATAAAAAAGAGTGCTGTACATAGACACCTATGGCATCATAAGCTACATCTCTGTGGAAAAGGTGCAGATGAGATGAAGTCCAGACCTTATGTTCCGAGGCTCGTGTTCACAAAGATGAACAACCCCAGACACTGGGATTATTTCTGTGTTAGCATTTATGTAACCCTAGATAGCATTATACTGGATAACAGGGTATTTTGAGCTGCACAGGAATTCAAAGCACAATCTATTCAACAAAGTAAGACAAAATGAACAATAAACGTTTGAATAGACTTTTCAGAAAAAAAATTTCTGATTAGTATTTTAGAGTTGTGTTATAGATTGCTTAAAAATGTCTTAACCATGAAACACTGCATAAGGAACATGAGCATGCATGAGCTTGCATGTGACACGCTTTAGCACGCTTGGAGGTAGAAAGAAGTTTTGGCATTGCGGAGAGGCAATGTGTTATGTACATTGTGTGGGAGGATACACCATGCAGATTTGATTGCATCATCTCGCGCTTTTTTCTTTTCTTTTCTTTCTTTTTTTTGTTCCAGATGGTAAAACAAAGACTGTAGTGAAACCCGTTTTCTCCCAGGAAGAGGTGGGAGGGAATTTTATATGAACGAGAAACTTTGCCTCGAGTCGAAATCTGGGGCCTGGACTAATGAACTACCTGTAATTCACATTGTACTAAATATTGCTGAAACTAGGAATGTACTAATCACAAACCATTCCAAACTATGCATAATTACTATGCTTTCTCTGTAGCAGTAATTAATTTGCGTTAGCAACTTTGATTAATCTTTCTAATCTAAAAGTAAAGTGCTTCTCAGACATGAAAGGCTCTATAAGAGCTCAAGGTTGTTATTGCAGCCCAGTGAAGGGTGTTTCAATCCAGTGGGGGGCAGGAGGGGGACAAAACGTAGAAAAATCAAAGTATAGCTGATACGTATGAACTAATAAAAATTATTAACGGTTAAAGAGTTCTGTTTTGCCACAGAATTCATTGTCTATAGGCTTCTGTACAGAGTACCTCCCTCCTGAGAGAAAAGAGAACTGTCATTAATTCAGTAAGAGGGCTTCTCTGAGGGCTGCTCCCCAAAGATGAGGGTTATATAGTGAACCCAGAGACCGAGGTTACATCCTACAGGGGACAACACTATGTGTTTAACATTTGTAATGTTGCAGTGCAAACTTACCCCTAGATTTCAGTCTTAACCTGGAAGAAAGCATTGTTCCAGGCACGATTGTTCAACTATGATCTTGAGTCAGTCCTCATTGTCAGTCCGAAAAAGGGTGTTGGTTGTGTTATCTGTGGGTGATTTGGACATGCCTGCTTTTCAGGAAATATATATGCTAGGATCATCAACTTAGGCTCTGTTGACAAACAGAGAGCTATCAGATGCTCACGTACGAACTAAAGACTGACATCACTGGAGATTAAAGTTTCCATCCTTCATTGCCAACCTCCTGGCTCAAGCCAGGCTCTTCACCCAAATGAATCCAAAACTGCTGAAAGAACTTATCAAATGGTGATTGTGATTTACCTAGACTTCATAAACTATCAGATCTACAAGAGGTAAAATTTCTGAGGCAAGTAGATTTGTCTCTACAAACCCATTATGAATCGCATAGGGTTTTTAAGTTAATATTGTGTTGCTTGTTTTCCCCCTCAGATGTGCTAATATTACAATTATTTTTCTTGCTTCCCCTGTTAGCACTGTTTCCTGGCAATAAATACTGCTGCATGAAGTTCATGATAGGCAGAATAACATGATAACCATTTGGAAATGGATAGTGTGGAAACTACTAATGAACTTCAGTTTGGTTTAGATAATTTTAAAAAATGCTGCTATTACCTCAAAGTCTGGGATCAACTCTGTTTCCCAAGTCAGAGAAATATTCTTAAAATACAGAACTTATTAGAAAATGTAAATGTGATTCTTAGAATTTATAATTTTTTATTATGCTGATTCAAAAAGGGAATCATTTGTGATAGTTTATTTTCTTACACTTATGGTTTGTGTCCAAATGCGTTATAATCATAAAGCCATCCTTTTGATATCAGTTAAAATAGACAATATATATTGATGTTCAAACAAGCTTTGTAGAAGACATTTTTTTAAATCAGGCATGGGACTTTACATTTATTAGGTGTTCACAAAAATAAGGGTAACATCATGCATATTCTTTGCAACTAAACCCAGTTATGGTTACAGTTTGGAAATAAATAGACATGTGGAGATACAGTAGTACATACACACTCTATTTATGACATTAAGTTAGTGTACTGGTAACTCTCAGCAATACATCAGAAGTCAACAACCAGCTGATGGAAAGATTGTATAAGGAGGAAGAAACTGCTTCAATATCTCACATTATTTCTGTGGCTTGACAAGAAGGTCAGTGTGAATTGCCTCCTAAATTTGGAAGGCAAGAACAGGTCAAGACTATACTTTTGCAGTACAAAACATTTACACACAAAATACACATGCAGTGCAATGCATTGGAAATGGGTAAAGCAAGGAGAAACCCATTACTCGATGCTTTATTAACACAATTCTACAAAGGAGTCTCAAATAGGATTATATAGTTCAGTCACAGTAAGGCCACAATATTACAATGGATAAGAACCTTAGAATTCATCATTCTGCGTTAGTAATAGAACCCTTCCTTCCTCATAGATTTTTATACATGTTCCTGAACGGGATCTCATCAAAGTCCTTCTATTTTTTCTCTCTTTTTTTTTTTTTTTTTTTTTTGTAAGTTTAACATATTGCTTAATACAACAGTTAGCACAGTAGTGAAGGGTACTGTCACAGGGAGAACAAAACCTATGTAACATTCATGTAGTTTTTAGACTATATACTAGGTGCATTTAGATGAAGCTGGCTAATCAGAAAAAAGACTAGCAAAGGATTTCCTCAAGTTTCGAATAGTTTCAGCTTTTGCTTCATCTTCGTTCACAGATGATCGGAAGAAGGATGATTCTGTGAAACTGAAGGCATTTGTCAAAGACTGCGACTTGCTGCAAGACAAAAATGCAACATGTTTTGTATGGTCATATTGTCTACCAGCTTCCATCCACACATAATTGTATAAATTATGAGAAAAGAAAAAATGTCCATGAAATTTAGAGAGTTTGTATGGACATTCAACAATATATTCAAGCAATATGGTTAGATGTAGCATACAGAGCTGCTGCAATACAGCACATTCCTTCTGGACTTTGATTTGAGAAGTAGGATAAGCTTTTTTAAAAAAACATACTGCTTTTTTTCATAGATCTGAAACATTCTATTCCAGTAAATTGCAAGATGTAAATTAGAACTTGGGGGAAAAGCGGGCCTGCCTGCTCCAAATAACCACCCAAACCAGGATGATCAAGAATTGTGTTCGTTACTGCTGCAGTTATGCAGAAAGAAAAATTAGGTATCCAGAAGTTTAAAGAATGAATCCTAAAGTTGTAATGTGCACACTCTCTCTTTCTATATATATAGTGGACATTTGATCCTCAGTCCAGGCTTAATGGCACTTTATATCTTTAAAAAAAATCCCCAAATCAAGTATCATTTTTTTCTGTCTATAAGCAGTTGAGCAATGTTATTCTGATTTTAGTCAAATAAAATAGTATTTAAAAAGTAGGCTTGAATTTAAATAGAAAAAGATGTGTTATAATCTTTTTTACAACGATATCCAGGCATTAGTAAAACTCGTTGACTGATTTCATTTTTATCTCAGCACAATAATAGGATTTCAGTTTTGGCTACAGTAAAACTGAAACACTTTTCTTATTCAGATTGTCTTATACTCTCCAAGGTTTGCAACTCCTCTACTTCTAATAATGTACAGCAAACAGTGCTACAGGCGTTTTAGGTTTTTCATAAATTATAGTTGTGTTAATGAGAATAGACTGATAAATGTTTGTTTGTACTCACTGAAAGAGGGAGGGTGGGAAGCAGCACTTGACTTGATTAGTAACACAATAAGTAGCCTAATTAAATATTTATTCACAGATTAATAACATGTACATACAGGTTAGGCAACAGCATGTGGGTGAATACAAAGCATACACATGCAAATAGAGTTAATCCTACAGGCAGGAGATTTGAGTCTTGGTGTGCACCTAAAACTGCTTCTCCAAAGTTAGAAAAACTACTCTTTTATGGCTTGTGTCTTAAAAAACAATTTATCCTTTTTAATTTTATTTTAGATAGAGACTATTCTCTCCCATTTGAAGAAAAGATAAATTAAACTAGATTTGAACAAGGAATTAAAGGGAGAAAGCTGGGAAATAGTATATTGTACAGCTATTCTGTACCTCTTCTTAACTGTTTCTATTAAATGTTAGAAGTTCACAAGTTAAATGTCAAAATAATTTAGAGTCTTCCCTCTTGCTTAAGAAAACTGACCTCCCTATTCTCTACATATACTTAAATAATGAGTGAATTAACTTGAATTTTACTACTATAAAACCTGATAAAGAGAAACGCTGTCCTAGGAAGGCAAGGAAAATCTTGTCATCTTTGCATAACGTCACCTAACGCATCTTTTCCACTGAACTGTGCTCAGGTGAGGACTGAGAACTGGTTCACGCTGCTATTACCATATGAGTGGGTGGAAAAGGGGATCTGTCTTACTTTGATAAAACAGAGACTACGTGCCAGTCTTTGTACTTACCAAGACCGGTGGAATGTGCCTGGGACTCTACTGGCAATAGAGCGTGTCAGGATCGTTACGTTGAAAAAACAGCAAATTATTGCTAAGACCTTCCCCGTGGTTTCTGTTGCCTGTGTTTAAGCTGTGAGAGGGGGTACAGCTACAGATCCCTTCCCTAGGCTTTCCTGCAGCACGTGGCTGGCTGGAGCCAGCAACAACAGCACGTCCAGCAGAGAGAGGACCAGAGAGAGTTTGCTGTGTGAGTCTCCGGGAAGGGCCCCTGTGAATCCCTTGTGCTGCACAGACAGCAGCAGCGTCTGGCCACCAAGGAAGAACCCTAAAAAAGCAGAGTTTGGCAGCCACTGTCTAGCATGCTCATGTGCTTCGCTTCTGAGATAGGCCTTTTGAAACTGGAATCTGAGTTGTCTGAGTGACTGCAAGGTTAAAAGTTTAAATAGATAAGACTTCCTCTTTTCTGTGCTTACAGCACACCCAGATCATGAGTCAGTGACATAAAAAGGAGAAAAGAAATATGAGAAAGATGAGGAGTTTTCAGACCTAGCTGGGGCAGAAACCACACAACAAATAAACGAAATTTTGTGTAGTGCTTAGGATTTAACTAATGCCACTATTTTACTAATCATAAACAAAGAATAAGCTTTTTGCAATGGTTTAACCTCATTTTAGACTTTGAAACGTATGTACATTTTTTTCCTGAATGTTAGACCAAGTCTCAAATTACAGTTATGACAACAAAATCTGTGTTACGAAGAGAAAAGGAAATGGATAAAGCAAATCTTACTTAAGTTGTGGATGAGACTGGGGCTTCTGTTGTGGAGCAGGCTGTGGAGCAGGCTGTGGAGCTGGCTGTGGAGCAGGCTGTGGCTGTGGCTCCGCTTCCTTTGATAATCTGGTGCTGGGAGGACCTTGAGCCTGGGGACGTGGCTGCTGAGTTGTGGGTCCAGGTGGACGCTGTGGCTGGGAAGTTGAGGGCTTTGCTGACTGCCCAGGGGGGTACATGCGCTGTGGCTGCAATGGCTCCTGGCTTTGGGATTGCATTCCTTGGGGTTGCACTGGGCCCCCTAGGTTCAGTACAAGAAAAACTTCATAATGTTATAGTATCAAAGAATTCTTACTAGATTTCATATCCAACACTTTAAAATAATCCCTGAATGTGATTAATTCTACTTTAGAGGCACAATTCTATTAATATGGACTGCAGTTTCATGTAGTCAATACTACTCATCACAGCTGGAATATCAGTATTGCTTGGAGCCCCTATGATTCATCCTTAATATTTCTAAGAAGTACCAGATTTGTCCCAGCAGTAGTGGCACTGACTTCAAAACAAACCAATGGAGTTATACCCAGTATAATTTCAGCCCAGCTCAAGGAGAGGCTGCAAAATAATCAAATTTACCAGTAACATCTATTTCAGCAACACAGCTACTATTTTCTGTGTAGTTATTGCAGTTTTGTTCTTCCAAAGTTTTAAAATTAGTTCTGTGATACTCCTCTTAGATTCACTCTTACAGCAGTAAAACAATTTTATACTGCAATTTTCCAGCTAATTTAAAGTCTTTTGATAACTTCTTTAACCGCTAGTGAAATATGTCAAGACCATTACAAGAAACACAAGAAAGTCATTACTAGTTCTTTACCAAGGAAATCTTTTCACTCAGAAGGAAGTATACTGGCAAAAGACTGTATCAAGTGTGAAACTACAATGTGTAGTAGAGACTTTGGTTGTGAAATCCATGGCTGAAAGATGCTACATCATCATTCAAGGGGTTTTTTTTCCTGCTTTCTAACTGCAATAGTGCTGTGTCAGATACCAGTGGGCATGCTGCTTTTATCTCAGATGTCTGATTGTGGTTTTCTGAGAGTTGTTATAACTGAATACTCTTGCATGTGACAAGGCACACAGGACATCTGAGCTAAGGGGAAGGAAGGACAAGATGAAATTTTGAGCCATTTGTTTGTATAATGTTTCACTGGGGGCAAGAGCTTTGCTGAACAGTAAATATTATAGAAGACAACTGATCTAGATGTTCTGAACATTAGGGAATTTTTAGTCTTACACAGATATTTAGTGCACGTAAAAGACTTAATCTATTTAGGTATCTAAAAGAAAACCTTTGTATCTGGAAGTACTCTCGCAATACATGATTAGTATTTTTTTTAAATTGCTATTACAGTTAGTTTTCCACTTACTATAGGAGATTTGAGTGTATGTGTCTGAGAACAGCACGTACTAATAATGCTGCAGTAAGTTTTAATACAGTTGTAGCAGTGTGTTGTGGTGTAGAAAGATAAATAGCACGTACTGTATGTTAAGGAATGTGCCTTCATTGTTTATTAATCTGAACCACTTTTGTAGGAAATATTTGAAGGTGATAACATGGTCTTGCAACATCTTAATAAGGATTGTTTTCTTATTAGTCTCCTTTCACTCAATATTGAAAAACAGAAAGGTTTCTTTCCCCCACTTGTACATACAGGCTTGAATGCCAGAAACTTTACACTGAAGACAGATATAACTTTCTTTTATTGCACATTAAGCTGTACAAGATATTTCACATAAAAGATATACTGCTGTCACACTTCCAGCATTTGCTCACTTTCTTGCAGCTGGGTTGTACAAAAGGCAACAATCATGAAAGAAACTTTTACCAAAAATAACTCAACAAAACTGAACATTAAGCCTACACTGTAAAACATCTGTTCCCTGTTCCCCACAATATTGCACCTAAGCATGCTCACATGCAGAGAGACATTTTGGCTCGCTTCTTGTCTGTGGTATGGAGTAATAGTGTGTGCCCTTGCAAAGCCTTTACAGTCAACAAGCTGAAATCCTATCTTTGCACACACAACTCACAAATGTTGTGTGAAAAGCACTTGTGAATACTGGTACTACTACATGCAAAAAAAAAAAAAAAAAAACCAACCCAAAACCAACCAACTGCTTGAAATAAAATCAATCATCAGATTCATTTCTTCAACCCCCCAGGGCAGTATGGTTTATTCACTTTCATGGTGTCTGGAGGTAAGGATTTGTGAACCTGATTCTAAGTGGAATTTTCTTAATATAGAACAAAATAGCTAATGCCATCATTGGAATGATCACTGACCCAGACAAATGCTGATCACTAAAGCAAAATATTAATGTAATTTACTGATAGGTAGTAAACAGTAGCACTTACCACAAACATTTAAATAGCTAATAATGCATACCTTAACTCTCATCTTACCAGCCAGCTTGTACAAATAAAAGAAACACTAGGAATGATGATTCTCACTGATAATTTTTTTTCCAGTGTTTGTAGGGAAAACAGAAGTAGAACATAAGGCTGTTTTCCCTTTAAACAAAATAGTTTGCACTAAACTAATGGCCACTACTCATCTTTGTGCATATTCAAGATTAAAATTGTATTTTTGTGGCTTACTTGCAACTAAGCTTTATGGTATGCTAGCAGTGTGGAGCTTGTGATTCTAGGCTAGATTTCTCACAACAGATTAACTGCCTGCCTGTATTTCTCATAAGATTGCATTATACATTGGCTATGCTAAAATCACAAATAATTTACCTACAGAAAATCTAGCCGTTGTCAGGCATCTCGAGTCTTTTTGCATGTTTGATTTCAAGCAATCATCAGAAATCCTATTTATGTGGATAAGGCTGGGACTGAATTTTCTTTATAGCTATCTGGCTACTTCTAAGTTTAAAATAGTAGACCTGAGTTGGTAAAGAAAATAGCTGACATTTTTGTCTCTCATTCTAATCAAAGGGCAGGATCCCTCGCTGGTTGAAGGTACCTTGGTCTACATCTCCTACCATCTTGGAATTTGAAAAAAAAAAACAAACCAGCTTTTACAGGAAGCTTAACAGTCCTTGAGGTACTTCTCACCAAATAACCTGGGATTTAACTCTTAGGTAAGTATAAGATTTTTGAAAGTATTTGCATCAGTTTTCATTAAAAATCTCCATAGATTACTAATTCAAAATGACAACAAAAGGTACTACTTAATTGAAATAGGATGCATTAAACACTCACACTTTCACTGAGATATTGCACATAGGTGGCCCATTTACATAGCTTTGTAGCTAATAATTTAATGCAGAATTACTAAAAATATGAATACCAGTATGTAAAATAGAAGATATTTTAAATATTCCTTGGGAAGAACTATATCTTATGGAGTCACAGAAATATTAGACTTCCACTTGCGTATAACTCAAATGTTAACAAACTTTATAAAATTATAAATAAAGAGCCTCACGAGCAAATTCTAATCTAGACTTTTAAAAATATCTCTGGATTACCTGCTTATTAGTCATGCACACGCACAAAAAAATAAAGGCTATGAGTACAGTGTGCACACACTCACAAAGTAAGCAAAAGTATTTAGATTTGAACCTTGGTGGTATTTTACTTAACGATATATAATACTCAAAAAATACTGTCTAACCATAATGTACAGTTGCACTGGGCTCTAAAGAGGCACATTCTTTGTACACTGTTGACAACAGCCCTGAAATCACAAATTTTACAGAGAAAGGTAGGTAAGCATTACACGCACAGACATGAACAAGTAAACAACCAGACGGTATAGTTGACACTGCATAGTAAAAACACAGTCCAGGTCAGCACTGAAACAATGCAAAAATTGAACAAAACTGGTATGTTTGCTTTTAAGATTGTGTGTTTCTTTTCTTTTTTCTTTTTTTTTAATTTTTGCTTTAACCCTTGCTTTTAGGCTCAATTATCTAAGTAGCCTGGACTTGTTTTGGTCCTACTGCAACGCCATTACAGTCGAGAATGTACTGTAAACAACCTTGAGGTGGTGGTCGCTGAGGTGGGATTTTGTTTGGCTCTGGCTCCTTTAGTGATCCACTCTGGAAAATACATTTGAAAACAGAAGAGAAAAAAATTAGAGTAGCTTAGTTCCCATTTCCCGCTAATTTGTCTTTATTTTCATTAGAGATCTCTTTATTGGTGGAGGCTGAACGTACACTTTTAATTTATTCCAGATAGCATTTTGTAATTTAGTTGCTGTCTGACATGATATATGAATCCTGGACTAATCCAAAGCTTGAGTTCTGAAAAAAAATTGTATTCCCTTTGCAGCACGTGATCACGATCAAGGAGTGTCTTCTTAAATCTGACCTCCATTTCTGTACGGTCTCTCTCCTTCAGTTCCTAGCACCTTGAATGATTTTTCTGTATTTCATTGCTTCTGCTTTCTTTTTTAGAATAGACTGAATAGAAAATGGATTCCAACAGATACCTTTGTGTAATTTAAGAACTTATTTTTCATTACATTTACTTGTCTCTGGAAGGATTTTTTGCTTGTGATAGTTCCACTTTGATTCGCTGACTGTAAATCTGAAGGGAGATAGACTATTCTAGGTTAGCTGTTTTGCTAAGCAAAATGAAAGGGAGCAAAAACCACAGACAAATAATAAAAATAATTGAAATTACTTCATGCTACTCCATCTGACGTGTTATTAGAAACACATGTAATACTCAACTTTTCAAAACAGGAGATTTATTTGGCAGTATCCTTTTCAAACATATACTTGTCAAGAGGAAAAGATGGGCCTAAACCAAAACATTAGAGCAGAATACCCTCTGGGAACATTCTTATTTGAATCCAAACTTAGTCTTAGGCCCATCTCTAATATTTTGAAAAGTGAAATATGTTAAATCATTGGACATAATAGCTTGGGTTTTCTTTTTTTTTCTGGAAGGATCCAGAAATTAAATTGCCATCTGTCAAGAGGGAAAAACCCTAGAACGCATTAAATAGTAAACTGAGCATTAAACACATTTCTTGCAAAGCTTAGTGTTTTGTTGTGATAGGTTTGTATTCAGTCTTAGAACTATATAAATAAATCTTACTCGTAGTGATGTGAAATCCTGCACAGCAATCTAGAAGGCACACTTTTTAAATGTTACAAGACAATAACACTATGGCACGCAGCTGTTGCAAATTGCTTTGTCTGCTTTAGCTACGTAAACCAAAGGACAGATCCAAAATACTAACTGTTCAGAGACACCAACCTTCAGAAGACCAAATGAGGGGCAAAAATGGTACGTACACAATGAATGAGGCAAAATCTGATCCTTACATTACCTGACCCAGTTACATGGTTCTTGGGAAGCATCATTGTAAGGATGTAGAAAAGAGGAGAATTTCGTAAGGAAAGACACAGCCACCGGAAAATCTTAAAGTGCTTTAGTGTGAGTTAAAGTCTTCTCTGTTTTGTTTCTCTCCTTCCTCTAATTTTCTGAACCACATGTAAAAGTTGACATTCTATCCTATACATGTTTCAGTAAGTATTTGTGGTATCCACTCTGTATAATGTGTGAGGTGTGAGCTCACTGGAACAATATGCATTTACATCAGTAACGCCTTGGATACTGGGGAAATTAGCCCAGGGTGGAAACCTGGAAAAGTTGCCCTGGAGGAGCTCACTCCTTTCATATTCCAGTGCCATTGTTCTCCTGCACCTGGCACCTTCCCCTGTAGGCCCTTAAGGCATTTGGGGCTCTGCATTACAGAGCAGCCCCTGTCTCCCTTGGTGGTGTAGCCCAACACATGAAGGGTGTGCTTAAAGGGAAAGTACTTGGGCTTAAGGACCGCCAAGAGTTTCTTTTTGGAGGACCACACAGATCAGGTGAAAGCTAGGGTAATATTTTGTAAGGACCATTAACATGATTACCATGTGATACAGCTCCTAACTTTACAAAAGGCCATAAACCAATCTGTGTCCTTCTCTGCAGTGGCACAGGATGAATAGGGAGGATGTGAGTGTTGCTATTTTTCTACTAAAACAAAAGCAAAAGATTATAAAAAGTAGGTAAAACTCATCTTTTATCTAGAAACTGAAAACACAGGGTGGCAGATTAAATTCATATCTACTTAAATTTTAAAACAACATCTGCAGGGCCTCTGTCTCCTCTGTGCCTCCAGGCTGAAGCAAATCTGCCATTTGTTCTTGCACTGAAATGGTCTTGGGCTTTATCACACACACCACCTGATTTGACATGACAACATCAGTACTTATGCAATCTGCGTATCTCTCCATCTTACAAAGAAATTATTTTATCCTAAATTAAGCTTTCAATAAACCTTATGGAGGCTTGCTAATCCTTACCTCAACTGTTCTGAAAGTTTAGAGCCTTTGTGTATTTTCTCTTGAAGGTGTATTTCCCCCTCTCTAGTCACTGACTGCAGCTGTCCTTGATTTTACCACCCACACATCCTTTTTTTCACCAGATATCACCTGGTGCTTCCAGGAACCTCACCCACACTCCGGGCCAATCACATGGGTATATTACTTTTGCTAATTAGCCAACCCACCCAGGCTGACCCAAAAAGACTAATTAGCATTACATTCCTAATTGAGAAATCTTACTCATGGTTTTTCAATGGTCTGTAGTAATCCAGTCCTTTTCAAGAGTCTTGCTTTCAGACAGTCAGAAACCTCGATATTTGATATTAAAGACAGGCTTTGAACCAGTCTTGTTTGCTGTCCTGAGCCAAGACCTTTAATAAAATCCAGGCTTCTTCTAAAGCACCAGTTGTTGGCAAATTAACTCCAGACTGTTACTTCTCACCTCTCCAAGGTGGTGTGCCAATGTAATTGTAAGAGCTGCTGCTAACTCCTTATGGGCAACACAACCTCTCTGAACAGAGATGCTGGACTAGACCTGTCCTGCAGATGTATTCACCCCTCTTGGGGTTTTTTTCCTTCTTTTTTTTCCTTTGTTGCCCAGCCTAGAAGCTCACCCTCCTACAACTTTCTTTTAGTACAAACATGTTTTCATGTACTGCAGTTCTGATCTACAAACTTGTCTACTGCTTACCTCAAACACTGCAGGAATCAAGATTAGAATGCAGAATATATGGAAAATGACCCTGAAAGATTTTTATTTGGATGCTTAGGGTTAAAGAGTAAAATTAGTAGTAGAGAAGCTAGAAATGACATTGTTTAGTATGGTTTAGGATTACCTAAGTGAGGTGTGGTAACAGCTGTCGTAAAGAGCCCTTTTGGTTTTCATTTCATGGAACACAACTTTCCTATCCCATCCAAACTCCCCAAAGAGAAGGGATTGCTGTTGTTGATAGTAACATTATATAGAACTGCTTACAGAATCCCTCCTGTTCAAAGGGGATTTACTGTTTATATAACTGTGCTAAAAAAAACCAACTTTACTTGTGGAAACCTCTAAGCCGCATGAATGCTGCAAGTACACTATAGTGATTTCTCAACTCTGGGTATAACAATTGATGCTTTGGTTGCATAATGGTCTTTAAGAATATTGGCTAAGTTAATTATAGCCAGAGCAGAAACCCCACTGCTTGTCTAGAAGACAGATGTTTCTAGATGTCTCCATAGCACTTCCTTCCTTTCCACACTTACCTGAAACAGTCTCCTTAGAATTTTAGGGATTGAACTTGAGGAAAGAACTGTTCTTCAAAGCATGTTGTATTAAAATGTGATCAGCGGTATTACTTCTTTTTCTACCTTGTATATTTATATAAATGTAGATTGGATTCATATATACTTGAATTTTGAACAGTTTGAAGAATGTTGAAATGGGTGGGAGCAAAAGCAGCAACTTGGCAGGGAAATAGCCCTTGGGCAAAAGAGATGCTAAACTGAATCCCAGCAAAAATTGATTTTGATTTGGCTGAGTTTGAAGATTTTGTGAACTATAGTTGGAGCACGTATAGTTGTTTTTGGGTTTCATTTGGTTTTCTTTGTAATGCAACGATAGAAGATTTTCATAGGTATTTCAATATTTGAAGGGAAAGCCATGTTTTTAAGGTTGAGCAGTAGAGGGATCGATTGAAAATTGCCAAAATATGAGCAGAGTTAAATCTCATAAAGGAAACAAGAATAAATTATAAAACAATTAAGTCAAGACAACTAAGAAAAAATGTGATTGCTAAGCAGAGAGATGATAATTTAGATAATTTTAGGATGTCAATGGTAAGTGTATGTTTGAAGTGTCCTGTCCTAGATTATGATAAAGGGCAAGATGGCAGGTGGGATAAAAGCTAAAATGAGATGGAGGTAAAAATCAAAGCTCTTCCTGAGTTCATATCGGTCAGACCAGATATTCTTATCTCAGAAATCAAAGCCAGCTGACTCATGAAATACAGAATTCTGTACCAGATACCTCTAACAATTGGAAATGTACATGTTACACTGGAGAAGGTTAAGTACTAATATTACAGGAATTACATTGTGGGTAAGGAAGTGGCTACTGGGGAGACAGCAGTTACTGAAGAAAAGCTAATTTGAAGGATGTAACTGGGATGTGGAACTCAAGTATCATTTTTATTAATTAAGTTGGGACAAAAAAGTAGCTGTGTGCTTGTGCTACTACAACTTGTAGATGATACACATTTGGAAGACTACAGGACCAAAATATCCTAAAGAAAGAATGAAATTGATGAGCAGAGGTAAAAAAAAAGAAGGAAAGAAGGAAAGAAAGAAAGAACAAAGTTAGAAAGGAAGAAAGGAAGTAAGTTGGAAGGAAGGAAGAAGGAAGGAAGAAATTTAATAATTTATTTATGGAGTAATAACATAGATCTGTCAGAAATGCAGACCTCACTAAGTGAAATCTAATGGGAAAGATCTGTACAGTGAAAAACCCAAAATGTCATCCCACATTCAGTGAAGTATTCCCAGCAGGTGTTAGCCATCATGCTGTGTATCATTTCCCTCACTCCTCCCTAAGAAAGATTAATGTAAGCTCATCTGGCACAGGGAAGTGCTGACCAGGGAGATGGAAGTCTGTACCTACAGCATTTGGAATAATAGGTCTTGCTTAGTTTAGCAAAATGAAGGCCTGAACACAGTACAGTTGCTTTCTTAAAATATATTGGACCAGTAAAGAACTAGGCAGAAAACAAGCTAAACTAAAGACAATGCAAACCAAGAAAAAAAAAAAGAGTATAAGCTGAATAAAACTGGGCTGGAAATAAGCACATATTGTGTAATTTAGCAAAGCAGTGAGGTCCTGAAGTGGCTTTCTGATGCAGAGAATCCAAAAATAAGAAAGTCCTTCGCTCCTTTTTGCTTCCTACTTTACACATCTAATGTGCAGTGAGTATGGCAGGGATGCTGAGCCCTTGCTGGTTCAGAGCTCACCCTGTTCTGGGTGACTGGCACAGGGGATGTGCCTGCCTCACTGTGCTGCCAGTGGTGCTGAACAGAACAGGTTTGGCTATTTATTGTCTTATATATTGGACTGAGAAAGGCAGTGAATCAAGCCCAGTTACAGTTCTAAGGGGGATCGTGGTAAGGCACACATTAAAAACAAGCCACCTTTGTCTAGTGCAAAGGGGTCAGGTCGAGGAGAGCTGGCTCCTGCTTTTTACAGGCTTTTTTGGAGTGGCACTGTTCAGTCTTGCCCTTCTCCACTGAGGAATCTGTATGGAAAAGAGACTCTCAGAAAAACGGATACCAGCCCAGAGTTTCTTCATGTTCAAGTTATGATAAGGAGCTTTTGTTACTGCTCGACCAACTTTCCAAACTACCCCTGCAAAATCCATTAAGATCCTCTTCTGAATGGGAAGGGAAATGACTGCTAAGATCCAAAACAAGCTATACAGTGTAATTTTTACCTGAAATAGTATTTACAAAATGCTGAAAAAAGTCTTTTTTTTTTTTTTAAACATCAAAAAGTATTCTAACTTAGATTTTGTGTTTTTCCATTGCTAGATAACTAATTACTTCCTCGAGAATACTTTCATTCTTGAATATTTTTACATAGTCATAAAAACGAGTACCCTTGTACGGACTCACTGCTGTTAATGGGTCCACTCCACTCCTTTCCCTGAGATACTGAAACAGGTGACCTCCAGCTCCATTTTCTATTATTCTGCTCAACAAAAATAATCCTACTCCCCAAAGAGATGAGGTTTCTAGAGAAAAAGTAGGATGCCAGCTTACTAGGGAAAAAGAATTTCTAAACCAGCATTGCTTGTTGGAGCTGGATGGTCCCTTCCACAGCTGATCACTCATGCCAATGGAGAAGGATGCAGACTTATTGCAGCTCTTGCAAAAAGAAGCCAGATTTCAACTTGTGTTTTTGAAAGTGACCATTAAAAGCATGTGGTGGGGCAGCAGCTTTCAGGCAGTTCTTTCCAGTGAAAAAACTGCTCCCCATAGACAAGAAAGGAATGTGGAGTATGCGATAGGAGAGAGCTCCCCCTGTGTGCTAAAGCAGCTGAGACAAAAATGTGTATCCATGCGTGTAGGTACCAGAGAAAGAGGTGACAGACAGACAGGCAAGTTAAAGTCCCACAACTTATCTAGAAGACTGTCCAGTTACTGGACAGTTAAACTTCCTTACACCTTTTCCAGTGTACATAGATCCTTCTATATACATAGAGCATAAGATACCCTCTGGGGCTTGACAGTGTCAAAATTCTGTGCTCTTGTTTGAAGTTATAAGGAAGGTTTTGACCCTTAAGCTCAGGGGCTTTGATCCTGGCTGATGCTATGCTGTATCTGCTCCTCCAGTCTTTAAATAAAAAGCATATTTTTTAAAAAAATATGGGATGGCAGGTTCATGAACAGGGAGAAATTAAGATCTGCAGAACTTAACCTTGAGGCACAAAGATCCATCATTACTGCATTCATTCATAATTGCAGTTTAAGCTTTCAACAAGAGAGTCCAGAAATAAGATGGTGGAGCTAAGTCCACTCTTATAAGCCATGCTTTATCTTAACAGCATTGTATCAATGTTACAGAATGGTGGGGTGGGAGGAAGCATGGAAAGGAGGTTGGTTGTGCACTGAGGGAAACACTTGAGCTCCCCCAAAACAATAGGAAAGTTCACAATTCTAGTGTAGGACCAGAGCATAAGACCTCTCCCTCAATGGTTGTATTTGCTTTTCTTGCTTCTGCTGGTCCAGCACAAAGACAGAGCCACACAGAGGAGGTGCTGGTGGCTGGTCTGAACTCTGACAAGCTCCCTCAGTCTCTTCTAGGAGCTGAGATACCAGAGAATAATCTGTAAGCAGCTGAAAACAAGCTGGCTCTGCTGGCAGCTGGCCAGCTGCAGCGCTGACCCACCACTGAAGTGGTGGTGGAGGTGGGAGGTCACTTCTTTTTTCTGTGGAGAACTCAAGAGTATTTCAAAATGAACTGCTCTGTTTTAGATTTTTTCTGTAATTTCTCTTGATGCTTACCCTTGTTTAAAAATTCTAGTGCATATTTAGCACATGGTCCTTATTCAAAATAAACTGCGGCAATGACTGCTGGAGAGAGGGACAGAATCAGTGCAAGTTAAACATGGAGTAAAGCCAAATAGCTTGGCTTAACAGGTTATGATTTAAAGGTCAGAGAAATCAAATACAAAAGTCAAGTGGAGACAGAGAATGATAACAAAAAAAGTAGAGGGGAAACACCCACCACAGTGGGGAAAAGAAAGGAGACCAAGGAAAAGCCTCCAAAACAAAGATATTTCTATTAGGTTTGGCTTAAATAAACAAAATCAGAGAGTAAAAATAGATGAAAAATAAGATAAAATTAAAAATTCAGAAGGATGTTATATGATAATTACAGCACTAAGACAAACACCGAGAGATCTAACTTGGATGTTCCATTTCTATTTGTATATGTGGCAGCTGTTGCCTGTTCTATAATGATGGGATTACTGTTTTCCTTGTTTTAATTTTGCAAAGGCTGGGTTTTTCTCTTTAAGGGAATGAGAACAGTATTTGAAGTCTCCCCCAAAATGCCTGTGGTACAAGGAGGCTATTTCTCACAGAAGTCTACTAAGAGCATATATAGGCTACTCTACATGATTACTTAAAAATTGAATATTTTCATTGTTCTTGAGGGTAGTCACCATGGAGTTTCAGAATTCTCAGAGACAGTGTCTGCTTCTGCCAATCCAGTTGGAAGATTGTGAGATGATCAGAAGATCATCTGGCAGAAGATAATTTAAAAGTTAACAAAAGCATATTTTTTTTGTGTGTGTGAATGAAGACCAAAAGGGAACATATTGTTGTTATGTTTAAAACAAACGGGCAAAAGTAATACATTAACTAGTAATGCCTGTTATATTTTTCAGTTTTAGCTAGCATTTTGTCACCTTCTGTATTACAAGCACTGAGGCTAAAGCACTATATCCTACAGACAACCGAAATCATCCTGGTCCTGCAGCTCGACTCTGTCTGGTTGCCTGTGGGACTTATTCCTTTGGGCTCTTCTAAGGACTATTTTCGTGAGCAAGTCTTTCTCTTACCAAGCTTTTGCTTGGCTTGTCTGCAGGGATCATGTATTTTTCCAGGTACATGGCTGGTGATGAGCATTCAACATAGAGTATTCAGAAATTAAAACACTTTTCACTGAATTTCACTGAATTTTCAGAGTTGGAAGGGACCGTAGAGATCATCCAGTCCAACTC
>BJBW01007218.1:0-32055 GCA_004320125.1 Scolopax mira
GTAAGCATTGATCAGATCCCCCCTAAGTCTTCTCTTCTGCAGACTAAAAAGACCCAAGTCCCTCAGCCTTTCCTCATAGGAGAGATGCTCCAGGCCCTTCATCATCTCTGTGGCCCTTTGTGGTACCCTCTCCAGCAGTTCCCTGTCCTTCTTGAACTGGGGAGCCCAGAACTGGACACAGTACTCCAGATGGGGCCTCACCAGGGCAGAGTCGAGGGGCAGAATGACCTCCCTTGACCTGCTGGCCATGCTTTTCTTGATGCGCCCAGGATGTCATTGACCTTCTTGGCCACAAGGGCACATTGCTGGCTCATGGTCATCCTGTTGTCCACAAGAAGTCCCAGGTCTTTCTCCTCAGAGCTGCTCTCCAGCAGTTCAGCCCCCAACCTGTACTGGTGCTTGGGGTTATTTCTCCCCATGTGCAGCACCCTACACTTGCCCTACACAGCCCAACTCTCCAACCTGTCCAGGTCTTGCTGGATGGTGGCACAGCCTTCTGGGGTGTCAGCCACCCCTCCTAGTTTTGTGTCATCAGCAAACTTGCTGAGGGTACATTCCATCCCTTCTCCAGGTCATTGATGAGTATATTGAAGAGAACTGGACCCAGTACTGATGCTTGGGGATCACCACTTATTAGTCTTCCAGCTGGATTCTGGCCTTGAAACCTTTTCCTCTGCAATGAGTTACTCTGTGGACATGCCACACTTCAGCACTCCTTCTGACATGTGTGCAGTGATGAGGGAAAAAACACTATTTCTTGAAAAGTGCTTTTATTTCTGTTACTTACTATCGATGCCACAAAAAGTATAATGAATTTGTATAAGCCATCTAAATTCATCACGAGAACAGAAAAAAACAGAAATCTCATTCAGAAACCTCACATTTACGCAGATGGAAGATATAATTCCTTCCCTCTGTCCCAGCCACCATCAAACACATAGGCTGGGAGATGGATGACAGGGTGATACCCATCAGCATCAGCATCCTGCTTTCTGACACCCTCCCAAGCAGAGCTGCTGGAGATCAGAGCACAGCTTCACCTGGTGGCACAACATGGAAAGCAAGTTGGGAGAGACACGCTGTCTCTGAAAATGCAGATGTTAAACCAAGCCCCATACCACAACAGCTCAGAAACTGAGCTGAGGTTTTATACCCTCCAGCTAGACGTGCACCACACGGTTTCTTCGTGTGTGCACACAGGGCAGTTTCTTCGATGGACTAAGCAGTAGTCAGAGTATGGATTTTTTTCTCTGAAACCCATGAAGGAAATAATAGGTTAAAGCAACAGAATTCCTCCAAAATGTGCTCAGTCAGTAAATGTTAAAATAAAGCTTTGTAAAACTGAAAATAAAGCTAGTCATTATCAAATGAAGCTAATCAGCAATTTTTTTTATTAATAAACTCCATCACACAAAATGCTGCTAAGAGTTAAAAAAAATAATCAATCAAATCTAAAGAATACTAAATAGTTAGATTTAAACTTCTAAAATACTAAATATAAAGAATTCAATCTAATGAATTCTAAAGAGCAAATATTAAAGAATACTTAGAAATAATATCTTATTCTATTTATGGTCCCAAGCAGTGATGTTCATAAATGTGTGCTATTTTATAGCCATGAATTTTCAGGTAGACAGACAAAGGTCTAAATTGTTACAGGTCTGAGTAAATCTACTTGCTGCTAATACAACATTTAGCCCTGCCTGCTGGGCTACAACTCCATGCCCCTCCATCACTACAAAGCAGTTCATAAACCATATTGCTCTTAATAAGACATCATATTGTTTCCGTTTACATCATCACTGACAGTAACAAAGCAAGACACAATAATATTATGAAACAAGGACAAATAGCAGTGTTTGGTAGAGCAGGATTCCTTTCTGTCATCGACAAACCTGTGCTTCCTACCAGCACCATATTTGTTGCAGATAGGTGATTTAGATTGCTAAAAGAACCACTGTCAAAAGTGTTAGCAAAGCAATTGTAATATGATGTTTCAAAAGCACAACTTAACAAAGATCAATAGCAAGGTTCACTCTATTAATTACTGTGTGGGAAAACATACAAAGGAAAATTGAGTTACACTTGAGTTACAATCATTCAGAGAGACTGAGGACACAAAGGGTAATGGAGGCCCTCCAGATGAACCATGAGGTCCAGAATGAACCCTCTTGCTTTCTAAACTTCTCAGATAGGAGTCTAGGTGTGGTTGGATTCAGGCTTAGACCCAAACTTGGTCGATGGTTTATGTCTAAAGGATTGCATATGTTTCATTAGCATCAATTCACCATGCACTCATTGTTACCAAGGCAAAATCTACATTGTCATACTATAGAGTTATGCACATTATAGGTCCCTTACCAAAGATTTGCCATTGGTAGAAGGTCTTTCTGCCTCAAGGAGCAATCTTGAGAGGGGTCCCACCTCAAAGGGAGTTCGTCGCTATACAGCCACACTGCCTAGCAGGAACAGCTCAAAGAAGGCTCACTTAGGTTGTCATATTTATGGGATAAAGTGATTGACTCATAGTCAAATTGCATGCAACGGAAAAGATATGCATGAGACCTTGTACTCACAACTAATTTTGTTTTTTTATAAATTAATTTTCGAAAAGCCACCTGTTATTTATGTATTAATCTCATGATTGGTGGTGTTCCAAACTCATCTGTATTGATATTTACTGTGTCCTTTGTGGGTTCTCCTTTGGATGAACAGGTTGAACCAGAAGAGCTCTTGACCTGGCTACAGCTCAGGCTTTTATCTCCCTTGGAACCTGTATCAAACTCCCACTAGCTTGATTAAGGAGTCAAATACATCTCTAACACTCCACCCCAACACTACAATCAATCTACTTTATCAACTCATAGAGTGATAGTATGGTTACCTCTTGCCTCTATGTCATAAATATGTGTCATCTTGCAGATTGGTGTTAAGATTCCAATTATTTGATAAACTTTTTGGTTCCAGTGTCATAATTAATATTAGCTATATACCGTTTACATATGGAATCTGTTGATTGTATGCTGTATATTTTACATGCTAGATTGATGTAATTTGTTTCATCTTTTGCCAAACTTTGATATACAGAATGATTATAAGCAACAAGCATAATGATGTCAAAACTAACAAAACTACAGTTGGATGCAGGATCAAATTCAAAATTCCAGGACTGTTGGTGACCATCCAAAAAGAATTTCCCACCAGTGATGTTCTCCATATTTCTTCATTCTTTCTAGGACATGGTATATGTTCTCTGCATCATGATGGATGCTAAGCAGGCTTCTTTGTCCATTGTTTCAAATACGTTTTAGCAGTTGACTCAGGTCCCTATGCTGCAACAGTTTTCTCACGAATGTGAAATTCATTCCAATAGGGTAGGCAATAAATTGTAATACTTGGTTTGTAACAATTGGTGGGTTGTGACAGGAGCAGAATAGTTAAAGTTACATCCCATAATTTTGGTAAAATTACAGATATTTAAGTGATTATTTGTCTCTACAGTGGTGTTGTCTATAAATATAGAATCACAAAGTGTTCTCATACAAACACATCTCATACAAGCATATATAAGAACAGTTTCAGGGGTTTCATTGGGATATATTTCAAAATGACAAATATTTTATTCAGTGTCAAGGCAAATGTCTTGCACTTTGACAATATTACTTTCACAAATAAATCCGTGTTGTTCCCATACAACACACATCAGCATCAACAGTTTTCCATTTGTTCCCATTTTGTTATGCCCATACTGTATGTTCTGATGGAGAGACCACAGTTCTATTGTGATTTAATTCAAGCACAGTGATGTATACAGTATGGACGAAAGTATTGCATTTTGTCAAAACAGAAACTGTAGCTTTACTGTCAGTGGGGTCATAGGTAAAATTGACCAGATGCCACAAGGACTGGAATTCCCTTTCAAATTCAGTTGCATTATCCCAGATTACTCTTCCAGTATCAGTGGGTAAGGTACTCTCTTCACCTTCTCTTGTAATTGCTGACATAGTAGATTGTACTCCCAAATGGGCTTGAATGCAGCAAAGAGCAAGAGAGACATTAATTTCGCCTGCACCTAGTGTGTTCACAATTAATGGGTCCTTTTCATTAATTCTTTCCCATTGGGGTAATATATTTGAGAAGAGCCGTTGGTTAGTTCCCAGTGTCATCAAAGAAGGTTGCAATGGGTGTTCTAGCTTATGCAAGTCACCTGTTGTCAAGCTTACATTTTTTTGCTAAAACTTCAGCATTTATGCTGTTTAATACTCCTAGTCCTGTCCCCAGGATGACCATCACATCTCTTCTTGATCGTTTTGGAGAGGTGAGGGTTTGCCCACGTAACCATACTAACCATCCTGTATAAGATGTATTCAGGAATGGTGAGCAGGTACATTTAATTGCAGAGACCATGATGGATTAAAAAGCACTTGTTGCTGGCCTAAATATTTAATGGCTTAGGGTCCAGTTTTAGAAAGCAGTGGGTATGTAGTTTGGTTATCTGTGTGGGTCATAGGATAGGAGTAAATTGATAGACAGTAGGGGTAACTGTTGCAATGTAGTGAGTTCTGGGAATAGGTGTTAACATGATCTTTAAGGATAGTCCTGGATAACTTTTGCTCAAAAATAAAACCTGTAAAGACAGGAGATTAGGCTCAGTCAGACTGTGTGGTGGTCTTACTGTCATCCAAGAAGCAAAATGTAGCACTGGATACTGTACTGTGGACAGCTTATGCATTTTATGTTACACAAATATAGAAAATAAACCTGAAAGCAAAACCAGGATGGGGATTCAAGCCCAGTTAATTGGTCTAGCCCATGGGTTAGAATTGAGTTTTCAAGGTTTGTAGGATGGAAGTTCATTCCAGGTGATAACATGTTCTTTTCCTTCTTTTCAGTCTTCCCATGTAGATATTTATTCCTTGGGTCTGAACTTGGCTTTTCTAAATCATTTCAGACTTTTTTTTTGCCACTTTCTAGTGTTAGCTGTAGCTTTAAATGTCAAAGCAAATCAAATCTGTGTTGGAACATGTCCCTCTACAGGGCAAATGTTGTGTAAATTTTAATTTGTTTTATGTGTTGATGTCTTGCAACATGCTGCATTATTTTTTTTTCTGTTTAAGTACAGTGCAAGGAATGCATGAGAATTAAACTGTGAACTTAATCTGCTTTGAAAAGAATCTTCTTTCAGTGATGTTCATACATGGTTAATTTTGCCAGCTGGTTTGTTCTATCCTCCACCTCTCTTTTATCTTTATTGGAAAAATGGACTTCTGTTACTGTACAAACAGACGAGTATGTTCCGGGGAGGTCTAGACAAACACATCGTAAAAGTGAACAGTGGAAGGGAAATGTAACACTGGGTCAAGTAAAAACGTATTAAGGTAGATCTCTTAATTGAAGATTTCTTTCTGGATGATTATTCTATGAAATGGTGTTATGCTAGTAAAACTAAGAACTCATTAAGCAAATGTGAGATGTTTGTCCTGAGAACTTAAAAGGTAAAGGAGATCTCTTTTTTAACCTGATAATGTTCAAATGAAAGGAAAAAAAATTAAAATAACCTATTGTCATTTTATCTCCTATTGTCATATAGGAGAATAATTCTGTCCTTGGTTACACATGACTCCCATTGACCTCCAAGTAATTTCCACAGACCTGCTAAGGAAATATTGCCTTAAATACATAGCTGGTAGGAAAAAAATTGTAAATATTCCAACACGAGGAATCAGTGAACTTTTATACTGAAGTTAAATCCAAGAGGTTGATGTCTTTATAAAGATTGCTTTCAAGATGAAAAGAAAATCCTGCCCAATATTTCCAGAAATAAGAACTAGTGTAAAATCTCTGCTGAAGACAGCAGTGGAGACGTGCAGAGGCACATGATTTGTAAGTGTGATGCCATCACCTCTTTTGGGGAACCTGACATTTTTGGGCAACAAGGAGCCTGAAGAGGAAAAGAGACCACACTGTCATGTAAGATGAGGAATAAGCAGGAAATCTGAACATCTATTAGTTACAATGTCATTACAAAGAGGATTTTCATACCAACAGGCCAAATGCCACTATTATTGAAGCTGGAGAGAATGTTTATGGTCATGCTAGTAGGATCACAACCTGTGCTCTCATCCTCAGGCACAGAAGATAAAAAATCCTCTGTTATTTTTTGTCATTTTTCTCCGTCAAATGAATCCTCTCCACTCAAATAGCAAAACGAGTTACACTGGAGCTCACACTCATTAAAAGTTAGCAAAATGGCATTGACATTTATAGAGATACACAAGAATTACGATTTTGTATCAGAAGCCCTTTGAGGAGGTTTCATATGCACATGGCCCTGTGAAGGCAGAGAGGTCACAAGCCTTCCTCTTGCCCAAAGCCAACGTTGTGTTGGCAATAGTGACGTTCAAATAGCTTTATTACTTACATCTTAAATATTTATAGTTGTCCTGAGAAGACTGTAGCATCAATACAATAATTACACCATGAAATTGCCTCATTCAGTCTTTGAGTTCAGCTTGGGTATAATGGTTATTTGACATCCCAAAGAGAGGCAGAATAGTCATGATGTCACAGCATGGACATCACAGTCCACAGCTGATGCAGAGATAGTAGATCAAACAGATTTTTGATAGAGTGTGCACACTCATACACATATGTGTGTATATATATACACATCACTACCAGGGCATGCAAATATTTGCAGAGTAGAGTTAAATATGAATCATTCTTTTAGAAAGTGTTTCCATCTATAGTGGTGACTTTGATCAAAGCTGTAGAACAGGACAGCACAAGGCGGTTGTTGCCTAGTCATCTGATGAGTATTTCTACTTAGATCTGACAAAAATACTTTCCTTAACTTGGATTTCACAGTTTTGACCCACAGGTTTTTCTTCTTTCTATTTTTTTAAGGTAGGATTGACCAATTTAAAATTTAGAATTTATCATTAGAGTAGAAGATTTCTGTAAATATCTTCAACTGATTATGCGATGATTGTTGCCAAAACTAGCTTATATAAACTAACACACCTTTGTAATCACAGTTTTAGGAACTTAAGTAGCTGCTGAGTTTTCAGCAGACATTTCAGCAGACATCTAGCTTTCATGGATAGATTTGAGGATTTTTTTTTAAATAGCAAATGTGGTAATTCAGTAATTTGTTTTTATTGTGACTTAGAGCAAATTCCAATATTTTACACAAAGAAAACCTTTAAAATATTTTTATTTCATCATTCAGTACTGATTTCCAGTATTCAGTTTTGATTTTCAGTATACAGTATTCATTTCAGTATTTATTTTTTTCTTTATTTGCCATTTCTTATGTATCTTATGTAAAATCTAATAAATCTGTCAACAAGACGTTGTTCCAAATGAAAAGTCACAAAGTGGGAACAATATTTCCACATCAGTACACTTTGTCCTTAGAAGACTTCTTTTGTGAAAAAAGGCAAAATCAGCACCTTCCTTTTATGATTTTTTTTTATTTCCATGAAAAGGAAATTTATGATGGAATTTCAATTGCCTATTTAATTATCGTTTCAATTTTCATAGGAATTAAGCGACAAAATTTTGTTGCGTATACTGTTACTTACAGTTACTTGCGTTCACATGTCCAAAAGAAAGGTGAGACCACAATGTGTTTCCCTTAATTGAATTTTCTCTAGATCCTCCACAAGACCTTCCTGGGACACTTGTATGCTGTTGACTTTTCTTTTCTCAAACTGAGAAGAAAAACCAAACAAATAAATAGACAAATTTATCTAGAGATCAAAAGGCTCTCTTCAAAGTGCCTTTTAAAATCACAATAAGCTGTAGCCTATATTTCAGTGCCTTAGGTAAACAAAGTTATTATCATTTTTATCTTAATTGTCACTAATTCTATTAAACCAGCTGCATAGCTAAGTGAAAATGACACACTATAATTTGTCAACAAAGCTGAGCTAGATTTGTATTCAATTAATGTGATTTTAACAGGGTTGGGGTTTTTTTGTGTATAACTGGACAGTTCTTTCTAATTCTATTTGACTTGGTTTTTTAATCAGTTTCCAAGCAACGCAATATGTAAGGTTTGCTTACAGTATGTAAAAGCTACAGTTTAAAAAAAAAAGTCATAGTCTATGTTAACACATATCAAGCAAAATGCAATCTTGTTAAAATAACTGACAATTGGGTGGTTTTACCCTGTTGAAAATATTCCTAAGGACTGTTGTTTGGTCTCTGTTCTACCCGTATGTTAATCATTTGATGGTGGTTTTTTTTTGGAATATGAGTGAAAAGCTATAATGAAATATATCACACTTGAAATTTGAGAAAAAAACTGCTGGAGTAAATTGGCAGTACTGACTTTTTTACAAGGATACGCACCCATTTGTATAAGTTTGACAGAATAGCCTGACAAAAGAAGGTTTTTGCAAATTGATTTTTACCTGCATATTCCCCAATTTCACTCAATATTATATAATTTGCAGAAAATATATTGACTTTACAGTGCCTATAAATGTAGTATAACTCCAGAAATATGTAGAAAAATTATTCACTATCCACCAGCTTTTCATCACATACTTCTGACTGGAAGATGCATTCAGAATACTAGTTGATTTCTAGAATAAAGGGGGGGAAATATCAAACAATTTATTTGTAAAGAATTATTGACTGAGCTCTGGTCATGACTGGTTGCTGAACTGAGCTGTTCTTTCTTTCTTCCCAAGAGATCTTATTGTATGCTGCTTTCCTGCTAAGATTTTATTTTGTTCCTAAAGCTTTCTTTTTATTTGTTTATCAACCTCCATCAATTCAGCCATTCAGGTTTAATTTATGCGTTGATGATTCTAGCTCTGTCTTGAACAGTACCTATAGTAAGGTCTTGATATAGCTTGATAAATTGAGTAATGATGAAAAGAAAAATCTCTAGACTTCTATTGCCACTGCTGTTCAATCACAAGATGTTTCCATTTTAAATTCCCTCTTCTCTAACTGCAAACTGAAAAAGGAGCTGGAATAATCATAGAGAATAAAATGCAGAATAAAACACAGAGAAACACCCTCTGTCATGCACAAACCCCTGTGCATATGTTTAAGATCCTATAGATGGAATAGTTTGTAATCTCCCTTTCTTTAGTTACCTGCAACCTGGGTTGCATCAGAAGTGTGGGCAGCAGGTCAAGGGAGGTGATTCTACCCCTCTCCTGTGCTCTCTTGAGACCCCACCTGGAGTCTTGCATACAGCTCTGGGGCCCTCAGCACAGGAAAGTAATGGACCTGTTGGAGTGAGTCCAGAGGAGGCCACAGAAATGATCAGGGGGCTGGAGCACATCTCCTGTGAGGACAGGCTGAGAGTGTTGGGGTTGTTCAGCCTGGTGAAGAGAAGGGTCTGGGGCAACCTTATTGTGGCCTTTCAGTACTTAAAAGGGGCCAGCGGGAAAGGTGGCAACAGACGTTTTAGCAGGGCCTGTTGTGATAGGACAAGGGGTATGGTTTTAAATGTAAAGAGGGTAGATTTAGACTAGAGAGAAGGAAGGAATTTTTTACTGTGAGGGTGGTGAAACAGTAGCAAGGGTTGCCCAGAGGGGTGGTAGGTGCCCTATCCCTGGAAATATTCAAGGTCAGGTTGGATGGGACTCTGAGCAACCTGATCTAGTTGAAGATGTCCGTGCTCATTGCAGGGGGGTTGGGCTACATGACCTTTAAAGGTCAGTTCCAGCCCAAACTATTCTGATTCTATGAGGTTGCATTAGACAACTGAGAAAACATATCTTTAAATTATTCTTTGAAAGGCATAACTTTGGTGATTAGATGCCTAATATGGAGATTATCATTTATGCATAAGTAAAATAGGTGTAGTGAATGACAGCAACAAGCATTTTATTGCGGAATTGTGCACTCTGCATTAATGGTGCATATAATTTTTTACCAGTCTGGTTCTTTGAACAATTTGTTCCAGCTAAGAACAGATTGAGCTGTTCTTTGAATCATTCCTCAGCAGGCAGTACAGTGTGAGTTTATGATGACTTTTCTTTGTGCTGTAGCTGAGTTCATTTGAGGTAAAACTTGCTGAAATGCAGAAGGTTTGTAAAGGTACTGAGCACTGCCTGTGATCCAGCAGGCTTAATGTGAAGGCAGCTACGTGGACTGTGTGCATTGCAATTAAGCAATCAGCACACATAGTTTTCTGGTAACTTAATTGTTTGCTTTCAGCTTTATATCCCAGACATGTTTGACATTTAGATGTTGATCTTGCTTTGTATATAGGCCTCTCTGGGTGAGTATATCACAGTACAAAGTATTCAAGAAACTGAACGTGAAGCTCATAGGAGGTTTCCCCCTTCTCACTGAATTGCTGTGAGACTTGGAACTAGCATTGCTAGCTTTGGGGGAGAGGAAGTGGATATAGCTGTGCAACAGAGGACATAGCTGCTTTGATTATTCTTGGTAAGCAGTGCAATCTGGAGGCAGAAACTATTATACCAAAGGATATGTTTGGGTCCAAGGCAGTCCAGGAAAGAGCTATGGATTGTACATATGACTTAAACCATTTTTGTAAACACAGGCACAGTTACTTCTATGGATTTTCTGCAACTTCCTGCAATCAGAAATTTTTGTAATGTACTGATTTGTAAGGAAAAAATAAAAATTACAGGACTTCATACAAATCAAGGGCTACATAAATATAAGATTTTGCCTTTTTCCAGTTTAGAATACTAGTCCTTTTAATTCTGAGGGGTAAGGGAGGGGGAAGGGTAAGCACTACAAAGGTCTCCCTTGAAGCTACTGAGAACCAAATCATAATTGCAGTTTAATGAAACCAATTTTAAACATTCCTTTTATCTCTGCTGGGATGTTTATTGTCACAGTTCAAGTTTTCTCCTTTTAGACAAATTCAAGCCATTTGCTAACCTGTTCATGCTAAATGTCACCCTGTAAAATAAGTAGCTTTGACAAATCTGCCCCCACTCTACTACCCCAGCATGTTAAAAATATCCCAGTCACATTCCTGTTTTTTGAAATGAAAAAGGTGACTGTCATTTGTCATTTCTGCTGAAAAATACCACCATGTTTCTTTTAGGAACTCTGGAGAAGCTCTGGATTTCAGTTAATAACTTAAAACAAAACCCCATTGCTGAGTAAGTATCCACAGAATTTCTGTGCACTGGTCTCAGGTAGCAACCACAGCAGAGTTTCTAAATTTGTTTAAAAGGCCAGGGTGAGATCCCAATAGAAGTCACTTGCCTAGTGAGCAGATTTCCAGAAAAATGCTGATCTTTCATGCAAACTCACCTACTTGCTAATGGACCAGATGGTGCAGAAGCACTGAGATGTTTACTTAGAAACCTAATTAGACAATTAAAAGCTACTACTACCTGTTAATGTGACACGGACACATTTGATGAATATTTGGGTACGTAGTAGGTACTTAAAGCTATTTAGGGTGCACAAATGAGGACATCCAGGTCTCCCAGGGAATCCAGTCTAGTACGCATGCTCTGAGAGAATCTAGTAAGACCCAAAATCCTTGGGGCTCACCAAAAAGTAAAGAAGGCAACAACTACCACTTCTGGCCAAAACATGACCACAGGAAGAAAACACCTTTTGCTTATGAGTGTGGTGTTGGATAATTCATCTAGAAACAAGGGTAGAAGCCTCACCTGCCTGAACTTGTGTAAATTCAAAACTACCTCCCAGCGTCCAAGAAGACAAGCTAAGACAGAAGACATAGCATGCATAGTCTTTGGGAGTTCAACCCCTATAAACTGTTGAAGCAATACCAAGAGGCCAAGAGGGTAGGGTTCGAGTTTCAGAAAGAAAGAAAGAGAGAGCACAACCATTTGATTTTGTGGAGCTGGAAGGAGCATTTTATTAGGATCAGGGTGCCAGACCTATTTAACTTGTTCTGGTTAATGTTCCTGATTTTGTGAGGGATTTTGTGAGGGGGTGATTAAGACAAGCCAAAAATGCAATTATTTTTTTTTTTTTAATATAGAAATACAGTGTAGCATTAGTTTATGAGTGAATAATACAATGATTTCTGCAATGATAATGGGACAATCCTGTGGCCTCCAGCACTATAGTATTTAAACATTTCATGAGTTTTAGTACATTTAGGTTCACAAAACTCGTAGAAAATAGGAAAATGGATAATTCATAGCTCCCAGTTGTAAAATGTTTACCCAGTTATTTAATACCCAGCTTTTTAATACCCAAAACACATATGCATTTGAATAGCATATATGTTTGAATTGAATATGAAAATACTTGTCGCAAATTTACATGTGCAAAATTACAATGAAGCTTTAATAGGGCCCTTTATGACTTCAGGATTTTCAGCTTCTCGTTGAAGTCTGTTCTTCAGTCCTCGACTTATTTTAAAGTTTAGCTTTCTGCCCTGAACACTGTATTAGCCATATAATGGATGCTATGACACCACAGCTTTATTTCAAGGCTTACAACCAAGTTGGCAGCCAGTCAGTGTGTGCCTCCATGCCCTCATTTGAAATAAGCTGCACCCTGTGGCTCCTCCAGGTAGATTCTGACAATTTAAGTACGAAAAATTTTAAGGGATGAGCTCTGTCTTCTGAAGTACTGATGCAAAAGGTAGCAATATTGCATGACCCTAGGGATGGTTGCATGGCTGCTTTGTACTTTAAAAGAGCTGAAAGAAATAGCTTGGCTTTGGGGAGTTTTATGTCTCTGAGGTAGAATATGAAGTACCTGATGAGGAAGTTATGGTTCAAAGGAAGGTTACAAAAATAACAGCAGCCATCCTAAATTTATCTAAAAGATTTACAAGAAGTCTGCTACAATGTGTGTGTTTTGACCCCCAGAAACACTAAATTTTATTCATCTTGTGCTGGGGAACAATACACACTCGGTACATTAAATCAGCTTCATTTTTTTGCTTGAATGCTTATGGGATTTGGAGCAGAAGTTTAGATTATAAGGAAATAGTTGTCATGTGTAAAATATAATTAAGACAGTTTTGGTGCCAGAACCAAGATTTTATTTTTCCTGTGGATCAGGGATCTTAAGTTTTTTCAGCTTTTATTATAAAGAGGGTGAGGAAGGAGATTTTTTTTTTCTTTTATCTGAGCAGTCAAAAATGCACCAATATAACATTTTTGTCACATAAGCAGATAGTTTTACAATCTACACAGTCTACCATAGATTTTCTTCCTATTTAGGACTTAACCGTATACTTTAAATATCTTCTATAGATTTGAAAGTATTCCTTGTACTCCCTGTCAAGTTGACTAGCTTCCCAGTGTTACATTGTGGATGCTGCACACAGAACAATGATGTCCACTAAATGCTTAAGTTCCCTTGCAAGATTGGTAACCACTGCAATATTAGAAGGAGTTTTATAACAGACCCCATCTCTTTCAAATTTACAAATCTGTGATACTCATGGTTATTTTTCTGGGTTGTGTACCAAAGACATGAGTGTACCTCTAGTCAGGGACTTGGACTTCATGTACTCTATGAAGAGTACCTAGAACAAGGTTTTTTCTAAGAGCTTGTAGTCTTCCTGCAAAACTGCAGACAAGTAGATAAAAGTGGATGGTATGCCAGAGACAATGATAATCCACCTGTGAATCAGGAGACACTGAACACTTCCTTGCAGTTCAATGACCTATACAGACATATAGTCAGGTAGCAAGCCTTGTCTTTAAGAGCCACCAGTATAAATCAATAGGCAACAACAGTTACATTATATGAGTTAGCTCAAAAAAATGACCAAATTATTGCATCAGCACTGGGCATTGAAATAGCAAAGCAGCAACTGTAGGTCTCAGATGTTCACCTGTCTCAAATGATTTCTGCCATGGACAGACAGGTTTTCTGAAACTGTGTCAGACAGACAAATATTTGAGAATATCTATCATGTGGTGGCTTTGTAAAGCCCTGGTGGGTGCAAGAGGGATGTGATTTTTTTTTCTGACCCTTCTTAGTAATTAGCAGACATAATTACTCAACAGGAATTGTAAACCTACTGAAGTCCCTGACAGCTAGATTAATCTTATTTCACACCCTCAGAGGACTATTAATTATAAGAAGCCTAGATGACAAACTTAGACTAAATAAACATGTAGGGTTTAGGTAGATAATCTAGGTGACATGAGTCCAGTCTAGGATTTGTCTTCAATTTTCGCCAAAATATTAGATAATACTATAAGCCAGTCTCTTTCCTTAGCTGACCTTCCAAGAGGATGATTTTCTTTTTTCTGTTTCAATCATCAGAAGATACCACAAAAAGGACTAGATGATCTTAAAAGGTCCCTTCCAACCTTTGGTTGATTCTGTGATTCTGTGAAAAAGTCTTTTGGCTTTTTCTTTACTGCAAAACAAACAGGGCCTTAATTTGTAATTCACTGCGATACAGAAAGGTGCAATACAAGCACTTGAACTAACAGCAAAAACATCCTCAGCTGACTTGAAAAGAAACTGTGATTTGGGAGCTCAGTTCCAGACTTTATTTACTGATGTCTTTGTCAGCAGGTTGTACTGTGGTTGTATCTGTGCTGAGGAAGAGACCAAAACATTGGAACAAAAAAATACTGTGGAAATGGGTTGTGCTAAACTCAGTGTCAGGAATCTGTTCTGAATATCCTGAAATTAAAGGGTTGCAACTCATATTTATTTATTTATTTTACTACTCAATTCATGTAATGATGTAATGGAGCTTGTATTGTTTGATGGGACAGAAGGAGTGTGGGCGACTGTGGGAGGAAATTCATTTCCTGCAGGAACTGCAGTAGGTGAGGAAAAAGTTGTGTAAGACAAGGAGGCACAATGTAAAAGAGGAAATTTATGATAGAATCACATCTTTATTTATATCAATGTATATACAAAGAAACATTAAAAATATGTCTCTTAGAGCACAAAAATCAACTTATATGTCACCAGAAAGAAATATGTGTTGCCTGGTAGGTATGTTTGGGAAATGGGCTAGTTACTGTATGATGGTTTAGTCCAGGTATCATAAATCCTTAGTTTTGACATTGTTCCTAGGAGAACATGCTTCAAAATCTTGGAGCCAGATGAACAGGAACATTTTGATACTAAAAGGTTTTGAAAGATGTTTGAAGGACCCTAAGATTCAGATTTAAGGCATCTGATTTCCTTTTATTTAATTAAAAATTTGCAAATAACAGTAACTTTTGGAAATAAATATGTTGAACAGGACTGGGCCTAGTATTGACCCCTGAGGGACACCACTGATCACAGGCCTCCAACTGGACCCCGCTCCATTAATTAGAACCCTCTGATTCCTGTCACACAACCAGGACTCAATCCACCTCACTGCCCCCTCATCTAGACCACACTTCCTTAATTTTCTAATGAGGATGTTATGGGAGACAATGTCAAAAGCCTTGCTGAAGTCAAGGTAGATGACATCTGCTGCTGTCCCTTCATCTAACCAACCAGTTACAACATCATAGAAGGCTATTAGATTGGTCAAGCATGATTTACCTTTGGTAAATCCGTGTTGACCAATACCAATAACTTCTTGATCTTCGATGTGTTTGGAGATAACGTCCAGCATGAGCTGCTCCATTATTTTCCTCAGGACAAAGGTGAGACTAATTGGCCTGTAGTTCCCTGGGTCCTACTTTTTGCTCTTTTTGTGGAGTTTGTGTGATATTTGCCTTCCTCCAGTCCTCAGGCACTTCTCCTGTCCTCCAAGATATCTCAAAAATGATAGAGAGTGGCTTAGAAATAACATCTGCCACTGCATCCCATGAGGACCCATGGATATCTAGTCTGACCAAGTGATCTCTAACCCAATCCTCCCAACAGAGGGGAAGTCTTTCTCTCTCCAGACCCTCTCTCTTGTCTACAGGGTCTGGGATTCATGAGGGGCAGCTTTGGCAGAGAAGACCAAAGCAAAGAAGGCATTCAGCAACTCCGCCTTCTCTGTGTCTTCCTGACATACATGTAAACAACATGCTTAAAGTTCAGCATGGACCCAAAAATAAGGTACAAATAAAACATCCATCTAGTTAAGTTACACCTTTATACACTCAAATTTACCTGCATGAAAGCAGGCATTTACTGATAGAGTCTGGTCTGGCAGATGAACCTGTGTGAAGTGGTGTAGCCATGTACTGGGTAGCTACATGGTCCACATTTTGGTTGAGAGTTGTTTCCAGCTCTGGTCAAACCAACTTAAAGTAGATGTCTGGTCTAACTGAAAAATTCGTAGCTTCTGAATGAGGTGCATAGGCTACCTGTGGAAAGAGAGGAGCATCTCCAGAGAAAGAGCATCCCACCATACTGCACTCTTACATTAAAAACAAAAATAGGCAAAAAGAAGGGAATTGCATACCTTTCAATATCTGAAGGCACTCTTTGTCAGGAAGTGTAGTGAAAGAACAAGGGGTAATGATTTTAAATTGAAGAAGGGGAGATTTAGATTAGATACCAGAAAGAAATTATTTACAGTGAGGGTGGTGAGATACTGGAATAGTGCCCAGGGAATTAATGGATACCCCATCCCTGGAAATGTCCAAGGTCAGGCTGGATGGGGCTAACTCTAGTCAGAAGTGTCCCTGTCCATGGCAGGGGGGTTGGAACTAGATGATCTATAAGGTCCCTTCCAACCCAAACCATTCTATGATTCTATGATTTTATGATTCTACCTTTTCTCTGGGTCGACATTAATGCAGTTAATGAGTTGAATTCTAATAACCTCTCTCTTATTTAGAGGGAACACAATGTAGTGAGAGAATCTTCTTGCCTAAATTATAGGCATTAACATCTGAAGCTTAGAAAGAAAAATTTAAAGGTTTCAAAAGAAATAGTTAAGTGTACTGACGTTGTTTAGTCTAAAGAAAAGAAGACTGAGAACACACTTGTAAAAGCAAGAAGAGAACAATAATCTCTCCATGCCTATTAGAAACAGAAAACAGGTAATGGATGGATCCTGTGACAAGGGAACCAAAGATGGGCATTAGGAAATGTTTTGCAAAAAGGCAGAACATTGAAAGAACAGCCTGCATAGTGACTCCATAGATCCCCCAGGCAAGCAATAGAGATCTTTGAACTCAAGAGTATTTGTTAGGATTATCACAATTTGAATTTACATTATCCTGACGTCCCTGCTTTGACAATTTTCTTGCTTGAAATTTCTGATGGGTAACATTTGCTTCACTTCTTTCTTCTTGCATTTTCCTTTATATTTTCCTTCCAATATTGTTGTTAAATCATTGTTTTTCTGGGACATTTCAAGCCAATCATTTCAGGGTTGGATTAAGTGCCCCTTTGCCCTTTTTTTCCCAGTTATATATTGGTTTACAATTTTTACTTTTGCTGTTTGGTTTTTTTTAATCATGGATTTAGTTTATTGGAAGGACAGAGAAACTATCATAACATCGGGGCATTTATGAAAGCACAGCATTTTTGATGCAGGGGAGGTTTATAGCCCAAAAATCTAAGTCGATAATCCATATCGTTCTTCTGAGGATATAGTATTACAATATGCTTTCTTTTCCTTGATATTATTTGAATCCTGGAATAAGCCTCAGGTCAACTATTTCTGTTTCTTCGTACTGATAGAACTTTATGTCCATGGAACAGGAAGTAACTTTTTTAGAAAAGAAAGGATTCTGCTACATAATTTCATCCTGTAAAAAGATGTAAAAAAACTCTAGAACATCTAAGAAAAATGTCAGTATTACTTCATCAGTAACACATGATCTTCTTAGAATCTCACAGAAAATTACTTAACAAAACAGATCTTGCAAAATCTTCGGTTTCTGATAGTAAGTAAGTCAAAGACTTGTCTCTTACACAAGTAACACTGATTGCAAGGCATATATACTATAACAACAAATTTTGTACCAGACTTAAATATTTATTTCCTGTTGAAATTAAATCAAATTAGTCAATTAGGCATCCAAAAACCTTATCTCTACTTTTTTATTCAAAATGCCTCATGCTATTTGTTTCTATGTAATCTGTTTCCCATCACCTATCTAAAGCTAATATCCAGGTAAGAAATTACAGAACTATATGAACATAACGTAGATACAGAAAAAAAATAAAGCATACCTGTTGTTGATTATGTTGACATAATCTGAATACTTCCTACTTGCCATTGTAGAATTGTCATTGCTGAAAGTTGCAAAAATAAGGGGAAATCTGTGGCAAAGGGAAGACCTCCTTCTTCTAGAGCACTTCATTTTTGACCTATCATTGAGGGTGATATTATTGCAGAAAACCTATTAATTTTAAAGTTTTATCACCGTCCTTGAAAAAGTGAATAAAACATTTAAATGCACGTTTAATTTTAATTAAATGAATAACAATAAATCATCTCTTATGGTTAATCTGTTTTTTATGCGAAGACTTCAGAAATAGTTGGTATTTTACTGCTTCTTCAATACAAAACTTTTTGCAACAACCTCAAATGCAAATGAAGAAGTGGCTGTTGGTTTCTGCAGTATTCAGTCTCTCCACAAGAGTAGAAGTATCTTCATGGTAAGTACCAGTTGTGGTCCATCAACCAAGAAGTAAGGGACTGTGCTTTGAGCCTGTGGGGAAAATTCAGCTTCCTTGACTGCCAGAGCACATCTGAAAAGAAATACTGAGAATAGAGATGAAAATGTTGTGCCCAAACTGATAAAACCTTTGAAAGGATCTTACCTGCTGAAATTACTGTCTCAGGAAAGTATTTCTCACTAACAAGACAAGACACTTGAAATAAATCAGCACAATTAATTTATGGCTATAAGCAATACCAAACATGTTATATCTCCCAACAACTGGCATTCACAGTTTCACTTCAATACTTGGTACCTTCTTTTCCTCTTACCCCTATCAAAGTAGTAAGCTGTTTATACAGTTTATTGATATTTTCAGTTGTATCCCCAGGGAAGTAGGTACAGGGAGAACAGGGCCACACTAAAGGAAAATGTATAGAACAAAGGCATTATTTCCTTCAGTCAGTGCACATCCACAGGGAAGAGTAATTTCTGGAAACATGGAGATGGAGTAGTAATGGATTTCTCTGTCAAAATGATGAGTGAAAGAAAGCAGTAATTACCATTAATGTACTTCAATTATGGCTCAGTGGTTTTTTAGCTGTATGTTCCCATTTAATTTTCATTTAAAACAAAACAGTTGCCACAGACCTTGAGCTAAAAACAGAAATCCCTTTCAGCTACTGGTAAATTAGCGAGTAATGTTCTTATTATATAAGCAGAGGGAAGATTGGCTTCTTCCAGGCAAACACGGGAAGTGCATGTTTGTTTCAGGCACTACTCCTTCTCCCCCCAAACTTGCAGTTGAACTTTATTTCTAATGTTATAATCAGCTAAGCATGATAATACTTTTTTTTTCCTGGTTCCTATTTAGCTTTCAAAGCCCTCAAAGGATTTCTGTCATGGATCAGTGGCACCTTCCAGGAGGGAGTGAGGTCAGTGGACATCCTTGGTATACAGGAAGGCATGTTCTATTAGAAAAGGGAAATGTTTTCAAAACCCTCAGATCTTAAGCTACTAAAAATAAACTAATGAGCCTTAAATTAACTTTTTTTTTTTTCCACAGCTTTTCCAAGCCAAAAGAAAAATATTTATTATCTGGGAGTGACATGCAGGAAATTAGGCTTATAAATTGTGTTTAAATGAGTATAGTTTCCAACTTTCCTTAATTCTAATCTTAATATTAATCTGTTGTAGAGTGTATGTTTCAACTTCAGTGAGTTTTTAAAAATTGGTTCCCATTGTACCATGTGAAATATTTATGGTGAAGGAGCTCCAAAAATACATAATACAAGAATCGTGTTACCACTATTTGACTGTCTGCCTGGAATAGCGTTGAACTAGTGTCCACATTCAGTGCTACCTCACTATATCCCTCCAATAAACAAAATGAATTTGAGAAATTACCTGTACATTTGAAATGCTCCAGAATAAAGTCAGAGGTAGGATACCACCAAACAAATTTTTATGTAAGAGTGTTAATGGATGTGAATGTATTTGGTGAAACTTATCCTTACTGGGACTCCACTGAAACCAATGGAGGTATTTCTATAGGAATAGTAGTCTTGGGAGTGACTGACTCACACCAGTCCCTCTGACCCACTGAATTGCTGCCTGTTGCAAGCTGAAGGGCAGGCTTACAGTAGTCCTTGTATGTTTACAGGAGCTGCATTAGCTCAGTCTACCATCTGTTAGGACTGAAGGTGATTCAGGCTTGGCCGACTGTGTTTGGCCCATGCATACTAAACCAAGAGAGCTTCTGACAGTTTGGAGGAGACTAGCAAGCATTCCTCCGGATGGTACCTTGGTTGGGGACTTGCCTGTCCCAACAGCCACTTTGGATGTGGTCTCCTAGTTGGGGGGAGGATGACAGAATAGGAATTTGAGTTATGTCTTGTCAATTGGATTACGGGACAGAGAGTAGGCCCTCACCCATTTAATTTAGCACTGTAAATTTAGCCTGAGCATAGAAGAGGTTAAAGAACATCAGGCTGTTTTTTAATGTGTGTGACATATGTACCATAAAAGCTCTCTGAGACCTTTTTCCTTTTTGAGCTGTCTGGAGGGAGTGCCACTGAAGTCAGTGCTGTTGCTGGCTCAAGCATCCAGAACTGCAAGCTTAAAAGCAGGCCTTATATTAATAAGTTCATCACAAGCACAAAACCCCAGATGGGCTGGTATCCCCTTTGCAGGTACTTTTTGGGCTGGCTGTTCCTGAGTTGTATATCACAAGCCAGCCCACCAGGTGGAAAGGAGAGAGATATGTAAGGCACAGGCAGAGGAGGACTCTGGAATGATACCATTCAATTCTAGTGAAAAGTTACAAAGTAAAATGAGTTGCAGATTACAACACCCAGAAAACTTAACTACCGCTAGCTACCAACTACAAAATTCATGCATTCAGGCAAGCTTCAAAAAAATATCAGAGTTTTTATCAGAGTTTTTGCACTTGTAGAACTTGCAGTTTCTTACAGAAATTCAGATAAGTAAGGGTGAGTATGATACCAGCAAGTTGCCAGAGAGCATTTGTAGAACCTGGTATATCTGGACCAAATTGTGGTGAATAGCAAAAGTTCATACCTTGGGCTAGGGTCCCAGCCCTCAGGGAAAGTCTTTGCCTTTAAAATGCAGTCACTAACAAATTAGTCTGTCTCATCACAGGGATGTTTAAATTAAATAACTGCAAAACAATGTCTGCAGAACTACACGTACTGTCTAAAATCCTTTAAAATCTTTTCAATTGAAAGCACAGAAGAGTGCCTGTAACTCGTAAATGCCAGAACATAATGCTGAGCCATTTGCAATGACATGAGCTTGATAGAGTGGGTGAGGTGATCCCATTGTTTCCCTGTGAAGACTTTTCTTTCTTTTTCCCGCCTCTTCACAGAAGATCTCAGAGTTTCTTCCTCCACCTGCAGAGTTCATGGAGGAAACTGTCAATATTTCATACTAAGTTCAAACATACCATGTTTTTATCCTAAAGTTTATTTACATTTCTTGATTACACTTGTTCTGGCTCATTTCCTTTGTTTTATTCTTGCCAGAAAACCTTGCTACAGTGCTTGTTAATTATTAATAAATTGAGTCAAACAGTAGCAAGTGTGGTTCAACAATTTTGGCAAATATTAATGAATGTCATTTTTATTGTTAAGAGAATTTTTGTCCCGTTTGCAGGTCAAACACAAATTCCAGCCCTTTAACATCAGTTTTTGCTATATTCAGATTGGCAAGAAAACAAATAAAAGGAAAATGAGACTTAAAGATACATTCTCAGCAAAAGATGCAGATGCTCCATTACTGAATGGACCTTAAGAACATTTTTAAAAAATGAAATGAATAATTGAGTTTTGTTTGGCTGTTGAATGATTCCTCCTAAAGTTATAAAATATGAAATCAGAAAGAACCAATATAAGGCATGCTTAGATAAGATCCTGTGAGAAACTTCAGGAAAAAACAGATCAATACTTATTGAGAAATTTTAGTGATGGGGATTCTACTGTTGCCATTGGTGAATTATTCCATTCTTTATTGTTTATATATATATATATATATTTCTAGTCTAAATGTACCCTGCATCAAATTCAAACCTTTGTGTTTTTTTTAGACTTTGTTTTATTGCTCCCATTATCAACTTGATGCCTCCCATGACTTGGAGCGTCCAAGCAAGTCATTGCTTAACCTTTGGAATTTATAAAGTTTTCTGTAGCTTCAGTCTCAGATTTTCTTTGAATTCCTTGTAGTTCATCAACATCCATTTTGAATGGAAAGCTGAAGAGAATGGGACAGGGCAGTCAAGCAGCTTTGCACAGATAGCAGACATACATTTGCACAGAGAGCAGAACCTCTCTGTTCCCTTGACTATACATCTAGGGATCACATTTACCCTTTTGGCAGTACTTTTTGCCTTCATCTGTTACAGTATGAAATAATTATGTTTTTTTACAAAAATAATATAGTAAATTAAGGAAACCAACCTGCTTTCTAAAAGTTAAAAGATTTTTTTTTTTAACAGTATAGTACTAATTTCTCTTTGTAAAGGTAGATTTTTCCTAAGTATCCATCCCTGAAGAAAAGAACATTTTTTCCATTGGTAATTTAATTCCTTTTAGAAGCTTTTACTGAAATGCTTATAACCTATTTCATCATATTTAGCTGTAAAAAAATTGCTTTTTATTAAGTCTCCCCAGCCTTCATTTTCCCTGGAAGACATTATTCATTACTGATACACTGTGAACATGTTGGGTCTTAATTTATTCACTGTATTCATAGACTGCTTTCTTGTTAAATTCACAGATGTTATCCGTACTAATAAAGAAAGATGCAAACCTCCGCTTAAACATGAAAACGTGCAGTTAACAAGTAAGCTCAGGCTGGCTCAGCTCTTCCCAAGAAGGATCTCTGGCTTTGTCTGTAGTTAGTTAAACATTCACAGGTGGATTTCTGGACACTGAAGTGTGTTGTAGCCTGTTAAAGTCTAGGAGTGATCAGGGATTTTGCCTGTTCCTGTGAGTTAGAATAGGCACAAAGTCCATATCCAGTAAGTACAATAGATGTGACAACAGTATTTAAAGGGGAAGGAAGTTTTACTCATCTAGATTTAGACCATTCTGTGTCATTTGGCCTCTGGGCCAGAGATTGGTACCAGGCACTCAACTCACTAGATGTATTTTCAGCCACTTTGAAGGCTGAGCATTTGTATTGTTTTAGCAGATTCTGAAATACATAGACCTACTTAAGCGAACAACTATTCCTTAGCAATTGCTAAATGTTCACAATTGCCAATGTTATGTCAGGAATGCATTTGAACATCTGAGACTGGCTGTGCTTTGGGCCTAGTGACACAGCCTAAGTACACATTTGAGTATCCTTTTAATGAAAAATCTCTCAAATTACATGTCTAAGTTTTAATGTCAGCTATGCACTTAGAGAAAAGACTGCTCAGTGCCTTTTTGAATAATCCATTGAACCTTCAAGTTCTCTTAAGTAGCATTAGCTGACAGTTTCAACTGAATTTTCTAGACCTGAACCAGATGACTTATTACAGTAGTATTTAGTTACAAAAATAATTCTCTGTGAATTAGCAAAGCATCTAGTTTTCATTCTTTAATTTCATATATTCATAAACTGGAATAGCTGCAATTTAACATTTGATACTTTGGGGGAAGAAAATAAAGTCTAGCAAATACATTAAGGGGCAGTTTGTTTTCTGAGATGCTTTTTGCAACATATGGGTTTATCTAAGGAATGAGGATTTTGTAGGCAGAAAAAGCAAATTATCACATTTTCATGTTCAAAGGTGGAGGGTGAATGAATTTAAGAAAACGAACTAAGATGGGTGATAACATTCTCTCTTATCAATCTTGTGTCTCCTGAATTCTTCCTAGACTCTCACACTCTCAGCAGTATGACTTTTAAAGCTGTTCAGGCAATGTCTCTGAAAACTGTGACTAATACAGAATCATTCTTCCTGACTACATACCAAATATGATGGAAATTAATATATGAGCAGGAGACAGCATATTTTGGGCAAGAGGCATCAGATTTCTATCAAAATCTTTGTGGAAAGGAGGGGAAAATGACATCTTGCCTAGCCCCATGTTAAAACACATTAAACAGGAACTCATGCCTTGTCCCTTTATCCAGGTAAATCCCTGTATCCACAGAGAACTTCCATAGACACTGGGAAAAAGAGGTAAATCAGCAATGCTGTAAAACAGTTAGTTCTAATTTTTATATTTGTAAGGTAGGGTCCTACACCTATGAAGATGAATCTTGAGATGTCACTTTTGGTTAAATGCAAAACCATAAAGTGTAAGACATTCACATCCGAGATGATAATCTGGCCTCGCTTCTTAGTTGTTGCTGAGAAACAGACTTTTGTAAGGAACATTATATTTTAAGAAAGACCACTTTTATTTCTAAATGAGAAACTTGAATCACACCGCAGGCTTTTTTGGGTTTGTTTTGTTTTTTTTTTTTTTTTTAATATTTGTCTTATAGTTCATAGTATTTGTAAGTGCTGATCTTAAATATATATGGATGTTTATACAAGAGATTCCTACAAATAGGTGAAATTAATCCCACTATTCGCACAAGGATTGCAAAATCATGATCAGGCCAAAAACTGGGGATTTTTTTTTTCCTCTCAAAGAACTCTTGAAGCAGTAGTGGTATGCACACAACTTGGAATATCGAGAATGCGGTTGATCACATGGTTTCATGCAGTTTATTCTGAGAAATGGAGTCAAACCAAAACAAACTGTTTCCTGAATACTGAAAATAATAAATTGTGATTTCTAGTCATTATAAGTCATGTGATTAAGTGACTTTGAAAGAACTACACTAAAGCTTTAGCATGACCTTACTCTTGAGTAGACATTGAAGGAGTAAAATTAGCCCAAGGATAGGCAAGAATAGGGATGAAAAAGAGGAGAGAACATGTTTCCCAGCTGCAGGAAAAGCTTCACTGGGAGCTCACACATTGTTATGTGCCTGAAGAAAGAAATCTTGACTCAAGCATGACAATTTTGATGTGTGATAAGGGACAGACTCAAAATGCAACTTTTCTTAGAGTTAAATCTCTCACCATCACACCAAGTTCTTTCCCTCAGGGTGGAATTAATAAGATGTCTCCTCAGCTACGTATTTCCATTATTTTTACAGGAACTTCAGAATTTTTAGATCTCTTAGCTGTAGATTTGGTTCAAATTCATGCCAGAGTTTAAATGTTTAGGGAAATAATTGGACATAAAGAGAACAATAAACAAGCAGGCACACATAACCCATGGCATTATTTAGCCCTTGTTTCCACAGGTAAAGAGGTTTCAAATTCCTGAACTAAAAGGCAGAAAAACTGTAGGATTGACTGACTTTTTGTCATGAATATAAGAAAAATATCTATTTTACATGTCTCAGAAATCTAAAGTAAAAAAATAAAGTATGTCTACGGTGTTTAGTCAGCATTGTAACACAAATTCTACTTAAGTTCTGGCTTTTCTGTAAGAGCAGCTACATGATCCAGATTTTGCCATTGGTTCTCCTTGCCAGGGTCAGATCAATCCAAAATCCAAGATGCAAAATTTTTAAGATCCCAGGACAAGTTTGTATCTGCAGCTACTCTCCTATCAAAGTTTTACAGCTATGGGGCACCTTTCAGGATTACATCAAAAATACACTGCTCTGCTTGTCCTATTCATCAAGTATGTGCCATTGCATGGAAAGCATTTGCTAGTTAGGGGTTGTTATGAAAGTCCTTGTAAACAAACCTGAGGCATTTCAGTCTATTCTAGAACTGAGGGTGGGGGGAATTTCTCCCTCTTTCTTCTTTTTCTACTCTTCTACTTCCCTCTACAAAAAAATAGGAAAGGAAGTCAAGCAAACTTGCAAAACTGTAATGAAAGTTTCTTTCTTCTAGAAGTAGTTGCCCAGTGAAATCTCCAATCCTCAACTAAATCAAGGAGCTTTTCTTAAATCTTTCTTTATATTACACTCTAGAATCCTGCAACAGTTTAATGGACTGTGGCCCCTATTACTGAAAGAATGGTCGAAAATAAAATTTCCCAATTTTCAGAACAATTATTAGGAGGATAAATTCACAAGTGAGTAGGTTCAACATACACATATTCAGTAAATGTTATATTGCCCAGTCAGAGCCTGTCAATAACATGCAAATAATAATCAATTAGACTCACAGAATCCTAAAAACCTAGTTACTGTAGTGCAAACATGGGAATGGAATGTTGAACAGGTATTCTTGGAGAGGAAAAAGCATAACAAATATTTGGGTAATAGTTTGTGTTCACTGAAGATATAAAAGAAACAGAATAAACTAATTCCCTTTCCTTTCAGCTAGCCAAGAGGATCTTTTTGTAAATGTCTAACTGTGTGCTCTAGTATTCCCTTTCTTTATCTTTTCTCACCTGATCATGTCCTCCCAATTAAGTTTAATGGAGATGTTCATACTTCATTAGATTTTATCATCCTACCTGGATTTATTACAATGGTACTGTAAGTAAATAAAATACTTAGGAAAGAGATAGCAATTTTAAATATAACCTCAAACCAGGGCAAACATAAAAAAAATATAAGCCAGAAAAATAAAATTAAAATCTGCAGCTTTATCCCATCAAAATAATTATCATTGAACTTCTCTAGAAGGTACTCTTTCATCATACTGATTAATGTACTAACCTTATGCTGCACTTCTATACATGTTCTTGAGTGTAATGCCATTTCATGGAATTGCCAAAAGTTTCACCTGTTTTTGTTCCCTTATATGTACTCTGTCCAAACCCTGGTGGACAGCTGTTGCAGACAATGCCGTCAACACAGCTACCACTAATACTGCTGCTGAGTCTCATCAGTCTGTATGACTCGTTTCAAAGAAGTCAGACTATAGAATTACCAGGAAGATATGCTTTGTAAGGTAATACTTTGTTTTGCAAACTTATCCAGATTGTTTCTGCAGACTGCAGTGTGGTGAGCTTAGAGCTCAATCAACAGGATGACCAAAACTAACCCAAAACCATAGCACTCACACAATTAGAAAGTGTTTGAATATATTTGGACCACGTGTGGCTGCACAAAAGACTGGAGTGAAATTGTTACAACACTGTCATTTCTCCTGCATGAATACTTTAAGGTCATTATTCTCACACTGGTTAAATTAGGTACCTGTAATATTTCATTAATAGAAATATTACCTTTAATTTAGCTTGGAAGAAAGTGATTTGTGATAATGTGTGAAAAGATAGCATTTTATTAATGTAAAGTGTAAAGTATAAAAGAATGGAACTCCTGAGCTCTGTGTCTAGTTCCTTTCCCAGGAGGCATTAACTTCATTTTAGTAATGAACATATTTTGAATTCTGTCATTTATCTCATAAATAGATTCAGAGTTACTGGTGGTACACAAGTCTTCCTTTTGCCTGACTAAAGACTCAGCCATGATCTGAGACCTTTTTGGAGAAGCTAGTTTTTTTGTGCTACATGTATCTTCCATCTATTAGGAAGAAAGCAAGATCGTGTGATAAAAATTTTCTTCCATAAGCTTGCTTTTGGAATAGTTTTCTCTCATCCTCAGTTCTGCTTCTGTTTTAAACAAGAGAGTAGCTCAGCTTTCTTCTTTGCCTTTGTCACTTGCATTTCTACCACATATATATACCAGTTTATACCTCCTTGGTTCAGTTCTGCACTCTCTTTTCTGTTAAGAGGCATTGATTGTTAATGCAACAAGAGGTATAAAAATAGTCTTTCAGGTGTCAGTCATATTTGCTATATGATGATTTACCGTTCCATGTGCTACATAGGGACATTAGGCACAATTTGAGTCAGCATTACAAGTGAAACAGACTTACTTTTATGAAGTCATGAATACATGACTTCATTTGTGATCTCCAAAGAGAAATACTGCTCCACCATTCTGAAACACTTGGATCAGATGAAGGCAGATACAGACATTCAAAAGGATGATTGTGCTGTACACATCTAAGATATAATTTCTGTTGAGTTTTTCTTCCTCTCTGCTTAAGAAATTTGTGTTATTCTTTGCATGTTTTTCCAAAACCAAATGCTTCAGAGCCTCCTTCTGCTACAAAATAGAAACAGACCCTGTTAACCACATGCCCAGCATGTGAGCAGCCCAACAATAATAAGCTAAAGAGAACATGTGATGGAGCAAAACTGCTGATAAGAAAAATATTTTCAGTAACTAGTTTGAAATTAACAACTTAATCCTGTTTCCATTGAAGTCAATATTGACACACCCATTATAAAAAGAAGACTAAGTGGTTGGTTGATTATAATGGAGAGACAAAAAAAACCCAAGATTAAAAGGCTCTTTGCTTCTAGGGGAGAAACCACAATGGCCTTTCTAGAAGTTAACAGCTGGAAGTTGAATGTTGCTGAATTCAAATGGAGAGCACTTTCCTAGCAGTTAGGATGGTTAGAAGCCAGGACAGACTTTCAGGAGAAGAGTTACATTCTGTAATTTGTGAAGATTTTAGCTTGATAGCCTTCTCAATGCTGTGATTTATCCAGGATAAATAACTTACAGCCAAACTTGTGGTTAAAATAGTCTTAAACTTATTACATGATGCTGAGGTATTTTGTGGTTTAGGGGGAAGATGAAATAGAAGGTCTGTGGACTCTTTTGGTTCAGATAAGGTTCCCTGTTGTTCCTGTATCAGTGTAAAGATGTCTATTCCTCCCTTCTGTTCCTCAGTTCTAGACCCTGTTTTATTTGGGAGATTAAAGCAGGAGAAATAAAATTCCCTTTTGACATTCATGCCTATGATTCAGTAAAGTGGAGATAAGGACCATCTGTATTCATTACGACAGTAATACTTGAATAATGTTCTTTTAACCATATTCCAGATTTTTATGTAATTATCACACTATTGATTGCATGGTAGTCTTGGTTGGCCCACCAACAGAGCATGGCACAGCTCTCAGTCAAGAATACATGCTGGTGTTAAGCCATTAGGGAGTTTCTATGTTTTGATAAGTGAGGCATTTGGAAAACAGTGAGGCTCACCTAGAGGGCAATACATCCCATGTATTCCACATACCTATCTTAAGATAGGCACCATCATTCCCTGAAAGCTGTTGTTCACCTTTTATTATAGGAGGAGCTTAAACAACTAACTATGAATAGTTGCCTGCATTTCAGATTTCTAATGCCAGGTGAGACAAATCTTGCGTGGCAATAATGGTTCTAAGTGCAGACAGCTTAATTCTGCTAAATGCTGTCAGTCTCTCCAAAGGTACGGTAAGATCAAAGGAAATCCTTAGGAAGTAGTTCAGGCTCTAAGGCTGCACTTAAACAAATCACATAAATACCCTCACTGAAGTCAATATATGTGTGAGGAAGAAAGCAACATTTTTTACCTTAAACTAGTAGTATCCCACTCGATGTGTCTCAGAGGAATAAAAGAAATATAATTAAGTAATTATATGATACATTGCTACAAACAAAATTTTCCAATTAACAATCAGTTTAAGCCACAAACACAATATTGCTCTATCTTCAGTATGATCTTAAAGTGTGTATGAAAATGTAAATAATATTATGGATTATAAAATTATGAAGATTTTTCTTAAAATCAGTAACATTTGCTTTGATAATCTCCTAGGACAAATAATACACTACCTGGTTAAAAAAAATAAACAATTTCTATTACTTTTTATGCTACTTAGTATTTTTTCAAATTTCATTAATCAGGTTTTGTTTTCAAGTTTTTACACATTACAGTCTATTTGCTATTCAGAGCTTTTATCACAAAGTAAATCCCTTTTACATAGTCCTAATGATATAATACTAGTCATTGTTATCTATCTCTTTCTCAAATACCATCACATTTTCAGATTTTCTTGTCCTTCTATTATTCTTTATAATCCATGACTTTTTCCTTTCTAACAAGACCTGATATGAGCTCAAAAAGTATTGGAAACCATTTCAGAAGTCTCACTTATACTTTCTCTATATTTCAAAATTTTGAAACAGACAGTTTTGTGATGCTAGACACATACATATGGACCTGTATCCTATCTGAAAAGCCACAAGGCTTTTAAATGCTTGTTACAATAAACTGTGTTGAATTTATTTCAGACTGCAACAGATAAATCATTAACAACTGGTTACTAGTTATTTCTTGGTTGTTACTTCCGTTAGATTTGACTGTAAGATCTATTATGATATATTGTATTTGTGTAGATATTAGTCACTGGCAAGTGTATAAATCTTAGTTTCTTAACCAACAGAAATATCTCACACTGGAAAACTAGTTTTTTACTTACATTAAATTGACCTGAAATATGATTATGATGAACCTGAAATTTTTTGCAAAATTTGTCTAAATATAATCAATTCATTTTTGTTTATATTCTCCCCGTGGGAAGGAAACAGAAGTAAATTCAGCTGTGTCTTTTTAGGAAAGGATTTGACCCTTTTATCTTCTGTCCTGTTGAAGGCTGGATCAGCCACACAGGTTGGTAGTTACTCGGGTAAGTTTCCCTCATTCATTCCTGGTTAGAATTCTTGTTCATATAACTGAATATATTTTGGACAAGGCAGGCACTTGATTCTTAACAGGAATCTGAACCCACCTGTTTTGTAGGAAGCTAGTCAGGCTATACTCATTATTACCTCTTTGATGCCTGGCACAATGACATTTTGCTGTTCCATGTAAAAAGTAGCATGTCCAACAAAAGGAATTGAAGCTGTAAGACTTCTTGTTTGCAGGATGGAAGGATGTCACACACCCTGGGGAATGCTCTAACCACTCACCAATGAGGTAAGAGGGATCAACAGACTCTTTCAGAAAAGTAGCCCCTTTTCTTGATTTTTTTTTCCCCACAAACATTTCATTAGATGTGAATGAAACATTCTATTTGACATGAAAGTATGTGGTTTTGGTGTTTTCTTTCAGTAATAAGAAATCTAAAAGTTTCTTTGGGATAATCTAAATGCTTTAGGTTTTGTTCAGATTAATTGAAAATGTATAAAAGCTGAGTTGTTTTGTTTTTGTTATTTTTTCACAGATGGATTCACCTTAAAATATTCTGCTGAGGTACTTGACCATTTAACCGCTCAATTCCTTTTTCATAGATCTGACATAAAAATTAAAAAAAACCAACTTACTCTCTGAAATGTCAAGGATGGGTTAATTTCTTCAAGCACAATTTTTTAGCATCTTGACTGTGAAAACGGATCCTCTTGGCAATCATTCACAAGTGCACACTCTCTTGGACAATCTTTTCAGGGGAGCAAGAAGATGCCCTTTCACAGCAAGGGAAATATTTCTTTGATTTTCATAAGACCATTCACTAACTGGTGGTGGTTTTCATATAGAATCATAGAATCATCTAGGTTGGAAAGGACACTGCCAAAACCACCACTAAACCTTGTCTGTAAACAAGATGTCTACCCATCTTTTAAAGGGGTGATGATTCCACCACTTCCCTAAGCTGTCTGTTACAATGCTTGATAAACCTTTTGGTGAAGACTTTTTTTCCTAATATCCTTCCTAAACCTCCCCTAGCGCAACTTGAGTCACTTTCATTTAAAGGAGAATCAGTTCACAGTATTCCAGAAAAAGATTATAAAATCAAAAACATAGGTAGGATCCAACCTAGGCTAGCCACAACTAAAAGACTTACACCTTCAGCCTAAAGAGGGAAGGGAAGGTGATTGTTGTACAGAAGTTGTTGATGCTGTTTTTCTTTTACAAATAACTCATAGAATCATAGAATCATCTGTGCCGGAAGGGACCTTCAAAGGTCATCTAGTCCAACCCCCCTGCAGTCACAGGGACACCTCCAACTAGACCAGGTTGCCCAGGGCCTCCTTGAGTCTCACCTTGAATGTCTCCAGGGAAGGGGCCTCAACCACCTCCCTGGGCAACCAGTTCCAGTGCTCCACCACCCTCATAGTAAAGAACTTGTTCCTAATGTCTAATCTAAATCTGCTCCTCTCCAGTTTATACCCGTTAGCCCTTGTTTTGTTGTTGCCAGCCTTTGTGAACAGACTCTCCCCAGCTTTCCTGTAGGTCCCCCTCAGGTACTGGAAGGCTGCTATTAGATCTCCC
>BJBW01007222.1:0-21910 GCA_004320125.1 Scolopax mira
TTGTAATAGAGTTTAATAACATCCATGTGATCCTTCTTTCATGCAAATCAGCAGAAAAAGCTGCAATTAATTTGAGTGAGACCAGAGCATGTGCTTTACCCTTTGAGAGCCAATGCTCCTCAGCTCCTTCCCAGCTTCCTTACCTCTGCTCCCACAACACACTGAGAAGCTGGACATGCAAGCAGAGGGGGCCATCCCCACCGCCTCCACCTGCAATACGGGGATGAGCAGCAGCCCATCCCCAAATATTCAGTCCCATTCAAAGAGGAGTGAATTTTGCCCTAAAAACATGAGGAAAATCTGCTTTTGAATAACCCAAGCACTCTGCCCAGCACTCCTTTGCCAAGGAAAGCTCCCGGGCACTGGGGGTGAATTTAAAAAAAATGTAATTTAAAAAAATCTCTCCGTTTTAAGAGCAATGCAAAACAGGGATATTGCCTCATCCAGCAGCAAGGCAGGTGAGAACCAGCAGAAAAGAAGCTGGAAGATCCCCACCGTGCCAGTGGGGGATCAGAGGGTGCCATGTGTCCCTCCCTTGTCACTGCAGTGTATTAAATGAGATTTGAATACACTGGGACAATTTCTTGTCAATTGATACCGCTCCTTAGTGCTCAATAAAGTTAAACCCACTTGCAGGAAAGCACAGGATTTGTCTGTGTTAAATCTAAGAATTTGTAGGAAACGGATGGTTTGGGGTAGAAGAGAAAAATGAGAGACAAAAACCAAACCCAAAAGCAACATTTTGATGCAGCTAGAAAAGACTAGCTGCTTTTTACCTCTGAATAAAAAACATAAAAAGAAAATCCTCTATATTTAAAGTAACACTTGGAAAAATGACCACTGTGTTTCCTCAGCAGCAACTCAGCCAACTTCTCTCAATCACCTCCAGTGCAGAGCAACACCAACCATGGTGAGGTCACGCTCATGTAAGCAATCTCCATTGGCCAAACCCAAGTATCCATACCCAGTGGAAAGCTGGGGCAACCTCCAGCTTTGGTGGGATTGCCCTGGATTTGCACCAGAGTCACCAGGGGAAACATTTAGCCCAATAATTCCTTAAAAACACAAGGTGGTTGGGTTTTTTTAATCCCACTGACTGGGAAACCTCAGTCAAGTCAGTGGCGTTGCATAGACTATAGATGACTACAGGTTTTTGGGGTTTGTTTTATGCCAGATATTTTATGATATCATATATTTCTGGCAAAAAAAACCCCAAACCCTTCATTTATACAACAAAAAGCATATTGCATGCTCCCTCAATACTTCCCTGTCCAGTCTGGACCCATGCAGTTAGAAAACCCTGGGTTTTTCAAAGACTTGTGAGTCTCGTGGGGGTGCTCCTTTCCACTACTCTTCCAGAGTTCTGCTTCTCTAACTTGACTTAATAGTAACCTAAACTGTTCCCCCTCATTGCCCAGAACTTCCTTTCATCTCTTCTAAAGGTTTTGGTTTTTTTTTTATTTCTCCATCACAACCCTTCCAGACCTTTGTATCATACTGGATCCTTGCAATTTCCCTTTAACCAGGCACAGAAAAGAAGGTTGCTGTTCATCTCTCCTTCCTCCTTTCACCTCCCAGCTCCCCTTGTCCTCCTGTCATTGCCCACGTTTTCTTCCCACTCTCCCATCTTCAGTGCCACCACATCTAAATGGTTCAACCCATCCTCAGCTGGCCTGCTGCTCTCCACCTTCAGCTAGTTACATATCACGGAATCACGAAATTGTCAGGGTTGGAAGGAACCCCTAGAGATCATCTAGTCCAATTCCCCTGCTAAAGCAGGGTTGCCCAGAGCACATCACTCAGGACTGCATCCAGGCAGGTCTTGAAGATCTCCAGAGAAGGGGACTCCATGACCTCCCTAGGCAGCTGTTCCAGGGCTCTGTCACCCTCACCATAAAGAAGTTTTTCCTCATATTTGACTGGAACTTCCCATGTTCCAGTTTGTGCCCTCTGCCCCTCGTAATATACAGTAAGAGCATACGTATCTATTGATTTCAAGAAAATTTGAAGTGTGCTTGCAAGGCACTGTATGAAGGCAGCCCTTTAGGACCTTTCATTGTCCCATTAAAGTCAACGGGACTGTTCAAGTCAACATCAGGAGCCAACACAGTCTTTCTTGGATCACGAGCCAGAGACTTGCTTTCATGTTGCCTTTGGTATTCTTTTTCAAGTAAAAAAATTAACCATCAGCCTAGTCCCAATAAGCAATTTGATTATTAATAGTTTCTGTAGCAATTGAGCCACCATAACATACCAACTTTACCAATCAGACTTGAACTTTTCTCAAGGGTAGTGCTGTCCAAGTTTTACAGGGATTACATTCACTAAAAAAGTAGTCATAGAAACATAGAATAATTTGAGTTGGAAGGAAATTTTAAAGGTCACCTAGTTCAACCCCCCTGCCAAGAGCAGGGACATCTTCAACTAGATCAGGTTGCTCAGAGCCCCGTCCAACCTGACCTTGAATGTCTCCAGGGATGGGGCATCTCCCACGTCTCTGCACAACCCATTCCAGGGTTTCACCACCCTCATTATAATAAAATCTTCCTTATATCTAGTTTAAATCTATGCAAAGGAAACTTCTCTGTGTTATTTTGCACAGTAAGAGAGAAAATAATGAAAATAACCTTCATTTCCTATTTGAACACCAACAGACTAGTTTGGAGCTGAAATCAGGCTCACCATTCTGATGCCTGTGGCAGCCTATATCGCAGGCATCTTATAAAGATCATTTTATCACTAGATGCATTAACAACATATCCTTAAAACCTCTCTTTCTGCTGCCTAGAGTGAAGTTAAAATAAGTATTAAGACCACCAAATAAGGAAAAAGAGAAAAAAACATAATAATCTTAGACTCTGCAGAAGCCTGGATTTGTCTCAGAAGCTTATTAATAGTTTAGGGGTATCTGAATCCAGCATTTTGACTTGGATCCTTTGCTAGGATTTATAGGAAGGTTTTTTCCATCCCTAACACAAGGTCTGTTCATTTTCACTGTTATTTACTAAAGACTGACCACGCCTTGGGGCTAAACAAAGAGCAAAGATGACGGTGCCTTCAGCTTCACAGGTGAGCGGTGGGAGAGGGACACTCTTTGCTCACACACCTAGCACTACGAGGGCTTTCCAGCATCGTTATTAAATCAATACAAAACACCAACAGAGAGAGCGTGCATCTTATTTTTTAAAGCCGTGCGTTTTCTGAGCTGCTTATTCAATCATTTTAACAATTCCAAAAACCACGACTCACACCACACGTGTCCTTTCGTTGGGAACCATAGGTGCTATGATCAAAGTTAGCCTGCACCTAATCAGCACGCGAGAAATAATCAAGAATCTTTTTTTTAAGACGTGTTCAATTCAGCAAAGGGCAAGGACTATTAGTCTTTTCCTTATTTACTACACTTTTGGGTGAAATTCTCATTATTTCCATTAATATTGTTCCCGCCATATCAATTATTATAAGGTGCACTCAATAACGGCGCTACGTTGTACCTCGAGCAAAGTATCTTTCTTGTGGTTTCTCAAGTAAACAAGATTTACATCCTAATGCAAAATACACAGCTCTACCAAACTGATGCCATATGTCTCTCTTTCAGTCATTGCCCCAGTGACATGATCCACCGGGTAGATTCCACGTGGAAAAGAATGTCAGAAACTCCACAAAAGGAAAACAAGCACCAAAACAGAACGTTGGGTGGGACTGATTAAAGCACCACTTTTAAAGTGTTTTGAAACAACAAATTTTTCCCCACTGTGGCAGAAGAAATCTGTCACAGCAGATTTAATCGTAAATTGTCCTATTGATACATGGAGAGGAGGGATCTCACGTGGAAAAGTTTGGTTAGAGATTGAACAGCCCTAACCTGTGCCCATCAGGGAACCCAGCGGCAGCACGTGTCTATCTATAGAATAGCATCTCCACTTGCCTTAAAACAAAATTCCTCAAACACCTGGATGCTCCCATGTCATGAAATAAATGCTTGTAGAATAAAAATTTACAGTCCCCCACATGCATTAAATTTGTTTAAATACTTTTCCAAAGCAAAGGCCTTTTTTTTTTTTCCTCCTTTTCCTCCTGGTTGGTTTTTTTTTTTTTCTTTCCTTTTTTAAATGGGGAGCTGTATTTTATAATGGAGCGCCAGCTCTCCGGCGAGCCTCCATTCTTCCAGCCCTGACAGACTGTTTGTCAGCTAAACTCCCCTTGTCATGTATCCCCACCACTGCCAACTCATGCACGGAGACCTTCACTTTTACTGCTACCACTTGCACCCTGCGCAACCTTTGTCATTGATCACTGATCCAACCCAGTGCCCACATGTTCTTCAAGTGCCTACACAAGTAATGAGGTACTTGTGGTGTAAAATTAAACTGTCAACTGTCAGCGATTGATAACCACAGCGAGAGCTGACCTAGAACACCTGCACCCGTGGCCAAGACAGGTGTGACACGTTTGATCGCTGAGCCCTACTAGTCAGCGTGACCCGACGGTGTCCCTCCATGGATTTCGCCCCTGACAGAGATGCCGTATTTCAGTCCCGGGTTTCCAGCCCTGGTTGTGGGAGAAGCCCCCTCCCGAATCATCGCAGACCCTCTCCTCCATCTCCTCCACTGTGGTGGCTGCAACGCAAACACCACCAGATTCTGGTGGCCACAGATATTTATGGTTGTGGAGTGTCTTTCTACCACCCCATCTTCTTTGTTCCTCCCTCTGATTCCTCTTCAGCCCCCAGCTCAGCAGTAGCCCCCACGTTTATCAGCACTTTCATCCCCTTTATTGGGGTTTTTACAAATGCCCAGGGCTCAGTTGGTGTCTCCATTCCCATACACACATTGATTTAGGAACAACAACACCAAGTAGCATTTAGGGCTATTTTTGTAGCGTAAAGCCTCTGGTTCTGCTTCTGTGTTCCTCTGCATGGTGGGAGCACAGAGCTGAACAATTCTGATTTGGCATCATCTAAGGAAACTGAGTCTGATGCTGTTGGGAGCACTGAATAGAAAATCTCCATTCCCCCTTCTCCTCCATTCCATCACCACCACGGAGAAACACATCCCTCTTCCCTCAGCTGTAATTAGTTTTATCTGGAGTTACTACAGAGTAATCAGTCTTCAGCTCATATTGGAATATTTCTATTATTATTTTTGAACTATTGATTTTCACTTTAAGCAAAAAGGAGGTTTTTAAGGTACACGCTGTCTTTTAAACCCCCCTGAAATACATCAGCAAATAACGGCAGGAAGGTTTTCCCCCTCCCCTCCAACAGTTGCACTATATTAAGTTCATGTGATGAGAAGATAAAAATCTATTAACTTGCTGCTGACCTTATCGACACAAGGATCTCTGCAGACATTACAGGAACCATATCTCTTCTGACTTTTACATCCAGAACCTCATGCACCAGTGTCCCAAACCAAATATAAAATCTTCATGATGAGTGAAACAGTGACACATACTCTGACTCTGGTCCTGCTGGCCGGCAGGAGACACGGGCTCCTCCGGGGCCTGAGACCAGCCTCTACTTTCAATTTGACTTCAGGGGCGGTTTGTTCACCATATGCTGCTGGGGGCTCTGAATCAAAACAGTTTCTGTAGGACCATATGCTACAAGGCAAATGTGCTGGATACAGAAAGGCTTTTTGCTCCCCCGTATCACCGTGATGTATTGCAAACATAATTAAAGGCGAGTAACACAGGCGTTCCTGTTTGGGTTAATCATTCCTTTTTGCAACTGAAGCTGGTATAAAACAAACGAAATTTCAAATTAGACCAAAAGTCCATCTAAATACACATTGCTCACATACACCTCCCGCATTTCCATGGATGTACCAGACTCTTCCCTGCACAGGCAGTAGCTCTGCAAAGGCAAAAGATTCAGGTTTATTATTATTATTATTATTATTAAATAAGAGCTCTTTTGTGCAGAGCAAGGACTCGTGCCTGTCTCCCATTTCAGAAATCAGTGAGACAGGGGACCATCACAAGCCCCACCAGGCTCCAGGTGCTAGAAAACAGGGATCAGGCAATCACTCAGTGGCCTCCAAAATGCAGTGAAGGAGTAGGTGGCAGGCAGTAGATGCCACCAGGAGGACAGCAGAAGCGCTTGCTGCTCACCAGCTCTGCCTGCTGGGAGGCAGCAGATTCCCACATGGTTAGAAATAAGCTTGCACAGGATGCCAGCACAGCTGCACCCCAAACAGCCCAAGCTTGGATTACCTCAACTGAAACTCAAGTGTTTTAACACCATCAACCAGCATCCACATCATTTGGTAGCATCCCCAACACCTAAACGCCAAGGGAATTTGCTCAATAGCATGTTTAAGGGGATTTTGCTTAGACTGAGCCAGGACTGATGGCAATTCGTAGGTGAGCTGACATACTTCCATCACACACCAGGCTCTGCATCAGCAAAGCTCACCATCTTCCAGCCCACAAACATGGCCAACACTCCATCCAGCTCTTCCATGCTTCCATTAAAAGATAAACTCCAACACCAACAAACCATGCAACAGCCAGATGTTCTCAGAAGGTGGCTAGAACTCACACTAGCTCCTCTTGAAGCCACACAAACACGTGGATGAGCCTGCAGAGCAATTTCCTCATGACTAATTGGTGCATGCAGTTACCTCCTTGCCAGGGAGGTTCTGGTGCCAAGCACAGGAGAGTTTTCTGGGATGTCCCATGACTCACGTCTCCTACCCTTATGCCCTGCTCTGGCCACCCACTGCAGGAGACGGGAGAGACCTGTGGTCTGACCCAGCACATCTGGTTTTACATTTGGGAGCGTGCTCACGTAATTTTCTAGCAGTACCTGGAAAATCCTCAAGCGTGCTATTAATTTGAAAGGCCAGTGTCCCTCCAAAGCTCCTGGCATGCCAATGCAAACCGCTTGAGGAGCTCCAAGCTGGAGTGGTGCCCGTACCCCATCTCTCCCCGTGACTCCAACCCCTCATACACGTTTCACTCCAGAGAGCTCAGAGGAGCTCGTGGTTAGGATAAGGACTGGCCAAACCGCACGCTGTAACCCCATTTCAGCCCCCGGCGTTCCTCCGGGATCTCTAGGAAAACAGTTTCATTTCTGTGCACCCCAGTTTATTCTTATTTTCCAAGGGCTAGTAGCAACGTCCATCCCCGGAGGTGTTAGGAAGTGAGCTGTGGTGGTTAGACATGCCTAAGCTGCATTCATATCACAAGTAATAAAAATACATTACAAATACCTAACAATAAAGAAATAACATGGCTCAAGCCACTGCTGGTTGTGGTTGTGGTTTTGTGAAACAAAAAAATCTCACTGATGGGGAAAATTGCTGATGATTTGCTTCACAGAAAGAAAAAATAAACAAGTACAATGTACACGGAACAAAGTTACGGTTTGATCAACGATGCTCTTTAGATCAGCAACCTATGCAGGCTGAAAAATTTGGGTGCCAATTCAAATGTTTTCAGGGCTCAGAGATGTATCGTAGAGCTCTGCGTGCCCAACCCGACGGGAAGATTGTCAACAGTTACTGTTCATCATCCAGTCCAGGCACCAACGTCTGAAACTGCAGACTCACTGCATTTAAAAGCGAAACCCTGGTATTTTTATTGCATATCACAGATTTTCTGTTGCTTTCCTGCAAACAGGTTCTGCAGTGGGTATGCTAGAAGGAAAAAGTCGATGAGCTGCTTTTCACCAATGCTCCCTGCAAGACAGGCTGAGATCGGAGACTGCAAACCAGCCCGAGGAGAGATCAGTATGTAAAGTATGTCTGGAGCACCACATACAGCTCACTCCAGTATGTGCCATCGAGGAGAAATTAATGATACGTGGAAAGCTCATTCCAGATGATCACAGTGACCAAAACTCTTGGACCTAGAACCTCTTAATTTTCCTTTTTTCCCCCCGGCATCTAGAGAGAATCCCTCTTGTTTTTATTCTGATCACAGAGCTGACTGCAAAGCCAGAACTTCCCCAGCCACCCAAGTGGAAGCAAAAGAGCTGATTTGAGAGGAATAAGGACAGAGTCCAGATTACGTGCCTCCCATCCCAGCGTTTTAAAATCAAGAGCAGTGCACACCTTCTGGCATCAAAAAGAGATATGCGAAGCTAAAATTAAAGAGCTACACTTTTTTATTTTGTCCCAAGGAACGCTCAAAAGTCAGCAAGCAGTGACATCAAAGATAGGCTGTTTACATATTGGGGGACCTGTCTGCCTGTGTCTTCGCATTGATTTTTACGGTACAAAAATATTATTTCAGTGACAAGGATGTAAACCTTATTCAAAACAGGATTTAAACCATATCCTGCGAGTGAGGCATCTCTTCAGATAGCCTGCCTGCACTTACAGCAGACCGAAGGCATGCTGATTTTCGTCCGTGGTGTTTGTTAAGAGGGTCACAATATCAGGAAGCAGGAGAAGGCTCATCAAAGCCCCGTTGCTCGCCTTCACCGCTCATCAGCTAGACACTACCTTGTTTTTTAAAGCGGAGCGGAAATGCATCTCCAGTGACCCATTGTTAGAAACTTCCTTTTGTCTTTAAGTTTGCTGGAAGGAGTATGGGGGCCCCTTTTAACTCTTTTCCAATAGGTAATTTCCCTTAATTAGGGCTCTCATTCCAAGTGAGAATTTATCAGACGTGATTAAAGAAGCATCTTGTCTCTTTCCTATCGCCTCAAAAGGGACATATTTTGATCTCCCAGCGTGTCTTGCAAACACAGATAAGCACAGGCACTGAGCTGGGAGATCACAGCAGAAATTTGGCCTGCCCAGAAAGTTCATGTTTGGATCTCGGCATCCTCAGAGCTTCCCCCAAATTGCAGGGTGTCAAAGCTACCGCCAGGGAGTGGTGGAGCTCCCGGGGCGGGCAGGAAGCTGGGCAGATGAGCTCCAGGGCTTCAGACAAGCCACAGTTCCTCAAAAACCCCCATGCGTACTGTGCAAATCACCTTCCTTGGACTCCGTTCCTGCAGAGCATCCATTTCAGACAGGCCATGCCCTCAACATGAAAGGGCAACTCCTACCCATGCCCATGTGACTTCCAGGAAAAAACCTGATTACAACCCTTTTGGAGCACCACTAAATGCATTTTCCTGTGCTGCCAGCGTGAGAGATCGGATACTGATCTTGCTGAACCAAAATCCTGCTCTCGTGTAATGAATTTACTCTACAGGCGCAGCCCCCTCCTCCAGCAATACCCTGAACATTGGCCCTGCTCCTGATGAGCTGCTTTTCACCAGTGTCTGATCCAGCTACTTCCACAACGGGGGGAAAAAAAGTTCTCCTATTGACTTCAAAGGTAGCTGGATTGGGCTGGTATGGTAAAAATGTACTTGTGCTCTCAGTAATATTGTTTACTTTTAATAAGCATGAGTGATAAAATCATGGACAAGTGTAATATTTTAGAGTAACTATAGAGATGCAAGTTATTGTTTATTAATGTGAACCAGCCAAAAGCACCAAAACTCAGATTATAATAGCAATAATGTTAATTTGCACCAAAAAAATAAAAATAAATGCTTTTCCACCTACAAATTTTGGTATGCACTTACTCTCATTAATGATCCAACACAGAGTGAGCATTAATCTGACAATAAAGAAGCAATGAGATTTTCCAAACATTAAAAACATTCATAATCTGTGAATCACCTACAGTCTGAGGTGTCACAAACATTCATCTCCATATGTGTCACCCACAAACATCTGTCCCCTCTTCCCCTCGCACGAACATGCATTCCATTCAACCACAGATACAATCAGGATTTAATTTTATTTTTCTCACATAATGTTAATCAAGAGCTAAAAAGATAATTTCCTTCTCCCACAAAGCAATTCCACTGTGGTGGAACAAACTGTTATCTTAAGTTTCACAGAGCAATTGTTCAATAATTCCTGTTTGTGGCTCTTTTCCAAATCCTTGAGAATAGCTCAGGCTGCCAACCCTTCTTAAAAAAAAAAAAAAAGAAAAGAAAAGAAAAAAAAAAATCACAACAGAAGCCGAAAAGCACTTGCTGTCACTCAGGGGTTCAGCAGTGGCAGGCTCAGCCATTTCTCAGAAGAAACTCCAGCCCCGAGTCCCCGACACGCAGAAATGCACTGTCTGTTTGAAGACAATTGCCTGGAAAGATATAAGCTCCCAGACTGTAAATTTGTCGCAGTGCTGGCCCTCTGAGATGGTGTTATCTTGGCTTGGTGGATTCAGTGAATTGGACGCTCCAGGAGGAACAAAAAATAGGGATACTTGGCGTTTCTGCAGTGGTTTTTTTTTTTTTTTTACATGCAAAGCACAGAACGAGCTTTAAGCTATTAATGTTTATTAAAGAAGAATGGGAGGGTGGTTTGTTACGTGAAAGGAAACTGATAACATGGATTTCTTCGGTGAAAGTAATAAAATGTTCTGTTTCTATGGAAAAAAAATTAGAAATAACAACAACAGCCCTTACTCAGAAAGCACCCTGCATTTCAAAATCACTATTAATTTTAGCTTGTGAGCTCACTGAGGAAGGGACAGTCATTTACTACAGCTTGTACAATGAGTAGCACAACAGGGCGCTGCCCTGCCCGTCGGTGGGAGTTACCATCAGACAAATATTACAGCAATATTAATCATGGCAAGTGAAAGTGCAGCATTAAGCTGCCATTTCAAAGTCTTTGGGTCTGAGCCGAGTGAGGAACAGGGCAGGGAGGGAAGTCCGGGGGCTCAGCCTGACCAGTAAAGGGCACCTCACATGGACCTGGGCTGTGGTCCTACCTCCTCCAAAGCATCCTGGAGGAACCCTACAGCATCCTGGCTGGGATTGCCCCAAGGGTTTGGCCACGGCTTGCAGGATGCAGTGACTGCTTGCTCTGGGCAGACCCAGCTGCTGGTGTTACCAACACCACCCTCATGTCACCTTCAACCCCAAGGCTAAAAGGGAAGCAAAAGAGAAAAACATTTTTCACCCCCATCTGCAGTCAATGAGAGACAATCTGCCAGGTTCTAAGTGGATTAACTCCAATTTGGGGCTTCATTTAAATGTTTCTTTACATTGTTTTCACTTTGGTGTAAATGCATGTATCCCAATGAAGCTATCCTCACTCTACAGCAGAGTAAAATTGAAGGAACAAACTCAGACACTCTTATTTTCTTTCATCTTGGCTGGAGTAGAGCCACCACCCTCTGGTGAGAGTAACACAGCAGGTTTTTCAGGGCTGCAATACACTGTTTCACCCAGTCTCTAAGTTTTTTTTACTCTGAGCACAGTTAAGAACAATCTGACTGTTCTGGAAAGATGTTCTCCAGGTAGAAGAGGGGGAAAAAAAAAAAAAACAGATACAAATGACCACCAGCTGCAGAAAAGCTTGGCACTCTACAAAGGCAATGAGATTTAGACAAGGTACAGCTAAGAGGACAATGTTGCTGTAGAGCCAAGCAGAACAAGACACAGTTCCCCAAAAACCCAGTGTACTAGGACTACCCCTCAAAAAAAATCATGTTACCATGCAAAGATAAGCTTCACGTTAGCATTTTGACCTATTTGAGCTCACAAATCAGGTAAGATGCATGCCCAACAGCGAGCATCAGCAGGAGCCCCTGGCCACGGGGATAAAGCCCCAGGGAAGGGGCACCAGCTCAGCTTCCCTGTGGAGGTGGACCAGGCTTGGCCCATATAGCTGTCTCCACTGTAGGTCAAGGCGCTTCCCCTGCTGTCCATCGGCCCAGGACAAAGTTCAAGGGAAGCAAAAAATTCATGAGGAGAGGAATGGCATATGGAAGCCATATTGCAGTGTATTTGCAAATATACAAATCATGTATTGCATTTTGGAGGTTTCTGTGCTGAGCCATGGAGGTACTGTGTTGAAGTAATCATCAGGAACGAGGTTATTTGTTAATTCCTCTTCTCTCCCGTGGCTTGCCAGGCAAGTAGTGTTTATAAGGCCAGGTTCTTTCCACAAATCCTCAGGCATAAATCCCACTGAGATCAGCTGGGGTCCCGCATAAGCCTCCCTGTCCATGATGTGGACTGGAGACCACACCTCCATTTCATCCCAAATCCAGGTCCCCACGTTCAGTAGTTTACCTGTTACACCCCAACAAAACCCAATTTAATGTCCCTGAGCTTACAGCGCCCTTCCCTTCTAAGTTCCAGGCAGGAGAACGGCCACCCTGGGCTAAAACACACATACATGCACATGACTTAACACCCTGATCCTTCGGGATAAGCTATGAGCCTGTAAATCACCACACTTCCAGAAAACAATAGCTACCTCTTGTTTAAATAAAACTGCACCTGCTGTATTAACATACCACCCAACAATCGCTTTGTTTTTCGCTCGGCATCCAGGCTGAAGCCACGCTGCTTCCTGCCCCATAAACTGGAAGACTTATTCTTAGAAGGGTATAAGGGGTTTCATGCCGTGCAGCAGCGTTTCGTGGTGATCACCTTCCTTCCTTCTTTTGTACTGGGGTGGTACACGGTTTTGTTTAGCTTTCAACAGGTTTATTTCCATCACAGCCCTCCAAGACCTCGCAGCCCTTCTTTGGCAAACGTTCCTTCTTTTTGTTTCCTACCTTGGGCTATTGCAAGCTCTGAGCTGCGATGTGGGCTACTTCGAGTCATTTTTCAGGAGATTCTTCTCCCACCGAAAGAGTTTGAGCAAAGCAGGCACCAGCTGAAAATTTCTTTGCCAAATGTTCTATCATCACTAAATCATTTCGCTCTCCCCCCAGCAGGTTAATTATGATGCCCGTTTCAAGTTTATTTATCTCTACTCGATGCTTGTTTATTGATTGCACTGGGACCCTTTTCTAATGGAGTTATTTTGCTCAAATAAGGTGCTCAGCAGTGATTGAAAAATGGATTACTTGAAGAGGTTGGGTCACGATGTAGGGAGCAGCAAGAATTTTGTAGAAGTATGCAGTGGATACAAGAGCCAACCTCTCCACTTCACTGAGAAATGCGATGTCTCCAGGGAGGAGCATGGATGAGGTACTGCCAAGCCAAAAAAAGATTGTTTTATTCCTGAATCTGAACCCAAAGAAAACCCAAATCCAGCCTGGCTACCACATTTCTGCTTAGATGTGCATCTTCTGTCCTGCAGGCTACTGTGCTGAGAGCAAGCACTCAGCCTCCGCTCGCCACCTCTGCCTGCAGACAGGAGTGCTCCTTGTGACCAGCTTTCCAGGAACACGGTGCCCACTCCGTCCTCTTCCTGGACACCTGCCTCAGGCCACGCTTCCTGCTCGTCCCACACGGCTCTCAGCCAGATCCGGTCCCTCCCGGTTCACGCAATCGTTTCCACTCTCGGCTGCTTAAAGCCAATGAACTTTGTGGGGAGCTCTACGCCACAGCCCCATTCAACAGGAACATCAAGGCTCCAGCCATTGAAAACCAGAGTTGACCTTATAAAACACCATCTGGATGCAGACCATCTGCCCAACTATTTTAGAAATGGTAAAAATATTGGTCCTGCTCCTGCAGGCCCTACTAGTAGTTTACTCCTCTTCCTTCGAGCCTAGTTATGCACTGCAGTCTGAGCAACGCGTGACTTTTAGAGCAGCAGCTCAGGATTAAGGAGAATGTTATCAAATCACTTGGAGTTTCTGGCAAATCCTGTAAGCCAGGTTGCAAAGACGGTCTTCAGTGACTTCACCTACACCGACCATCAGGGCAAGTAGGATTTCCTTAAACATAAGCCAGCATCCCAAAGACAAGTGCATGCCAGCATCCTAACGCATTATTCTTTCATAAGAGCAACAGTATCTGCATGCCTCGTCTACAAACTCCATCCAGTCCACTCTCGTTATTGTTTCCTCCCAATCAATATATTAAATTACTTTTTTAAAAAGCTTTCACATACAAGACATGACATTTCTCAAAGTTCCATATAGAAGAAATTACCCTGAAGGCCAGGTTAACCTCCTGGTCTATCAACAAGATGTGTAACCATATACCAGGGGAAACTGATGCCAGCTCCTCTGAAGACCTGCCTTGGCCAGCAGCTGTCCTGCCACCTCCTTCATCTGTGGTGTAACCCCATTGACACCTCTGCCCAATGCCTTGGCCAAAAGCTCCAGCAGCACTTCCAGCAGGTGATTCAGCTGCCTCCAGCCTAAAGAACCCAAACTGGGGTACAAAGCACCTGCAGTGCTTCATACCAGGTCCAACCCCAAGAAGACCAGTGGGAACCATCAGTGACTGCAGAGCTCCACCTCTGCAAGTCTCAGACACCCACAGGGGTGCTGTCTCCATGCTCCCAGAGAGGCCCCATGTGGGACAGCCAGGTGACGGGAAGCCTTTGCAGCCCAACAGCAGTTTAGGGTCAGGAGGAACCACTAAGTCTTACAATGAAGGGCAGCTGAGCCAAGCTCTAGACCAGCCCCTCCCCAACACAAGGGCATTTGAAACATGAATCAAGAACAAAGCTCCCTGTTAATAAGAGCTTGTTTTGTGCAGTGAAAAATGTGTGATATTGGGCTCAAAATCTGAATTCCAAACTCCTTGGCCATTTTCCCTTCAACTTCCCAAATTTACTGAAGTGTGAGAGGCTTGACTGCCTTCATAGTATATGAGCAACTGGCACATCCCTCAGTCCTGGTGACCTGTATCTCCTGTCACTGCTATGTTTGAGGGCAGAGTCAGCTCTTGCATTCGCATGTGCTGGCCAAGTTCAACATCCACTTGTGCATCCACAGGACAGCTAATTTCCACAGAGCTCTCACTTACTACCCTCCCTTTATTTTGCTGCACTGGGAACTTCCTTCCTGTCCTGCTCCTTCCAAAAGCTAGTCATGTCCATCGCCGACTCTCTCAAACACAGTGATCGATCCCACACACATCTCTGGATGTGGGGATGCCGCTGCTTTCAGCATCTCCCAAACTCACAAAGGTCAGGGGTGCAGAGGGAGGCCATTCCCTTCACCACTGCAGGCAAGACAGATACCTTCATCCTCACGGCAGATGGTTGTCTACTAACTACAGATACACGCAACCTCTGCCAAGAGGAGGGACCAGCTTGTGTCCTCCAGGAACAAAGAGAAAAGCAAAGGAGGGAGGGGTTATTTGGCCTCAGAGCAAAGCCCAGGTGAAGCATTGCTCCCCTCCTCGAGCAGAGCTTTGGCCCCCACACCCTTCTCCTGCTCTAGCCACTAGAGAGCACTTCCTCCCTTCCCTTTTATCAGTCAGGCTCGCAGATTGAATGTTATCAATTGACAGCTTTAAAGCTAAGGAATTGTATAAATTAAATACGGTCTGCAGCAAATATACTGAGGAGCCAGAATTTATATACACACTAGATATGGGAGCTCTTAGTTATTACCCACTTAAGGCTATGGCACTGATGAATGGTAAGGCCACCCTATCCCTGAAGGCACTTTTCATTACCCACAGTATAGGAATATTGAGAGAGTGTGTGTATGTATCCAGCATGACTGCTCATTTCCATAGTTCTCCATCAGGTTTGCATTCAGTTTATAAAATAAAAAATTACTCCGGGGACATATTTCACTCATTCCAGAACCCTTTCTCTTTCCCCCTCTCCCCCCAGCCCGTATCCTGGCTGCCTCTCTCCTCCTCCCAGCCCCAATACTGTAACAATGGCTTTAAATCTGATGGTGCTTATTAAATGAAACAACTTAATTACTATCAATATATAATGTTGTGCACTTCAGCCTCAACCGAGACATCTAATCCCATTCTGCTCCTGACCTTTAATGGCCATCAAATCAAAGTAATTTTGGTCAGTTCAGTACAGCTCTGACACATGCCCAGGTCAGGAAGATGAAGGGACACTAATCTACCATGTTACCCTGCTCATTGTTTAATACCTTTTTCAATAGAATCTCATAACTGGAGAAACGCCAGTTTTCTGTCTAGTTTGGGTTAAAACCTCTTTCGTTGAAAATAAATAATTATGGAACATTCTGAATAGCCCAGGGTTTACATAATTGGTGCCTCTTAGACAGAGCAATATACTTGCCTTTGAAGTTTGCAAGGAGAGGAATTTAGGAATTCAAATCAGCGGCAGCGCTCCTGAGTGTGCTCCACTCTCCACCTTGGAGGGGCCAGCGCCAAAGGAGGCTTAATTAAGGGAAGTGAAAACCACTTTCGATTCACCAAGGTAACACAACAAGTGCATTGCTTCCTCTGAATTGAGGGGAAAATAGCAGGAATGCTTCCACTCAACGGCAGCTATTCTGCAGGCTGGGACTCAAGTCCTTCGCCGAGGGGGGGGGGGTGTGTGTGTGGGGAATAAATAAATAAATAAATCAATCTATGATAAAATAACCAGTAACCCAGCACCCCACGCATAAAGGCAACAGCAGTGTTTAGGTTCAAGCATTACTATTTATACATATTGTTTCCTTAGTGCTAAACAAAACAAGTTTTCCCATGCCAGAGTGAGGGACGCTGCCAGGAGAGCTAGACACCCTGTCTGGATCGGACAAATGGCTTGACCTATTGACGGGGCAGCTGGATACAGCAATATTTTATAGCAGGCTCACTTTGCTAATGCACTCGCATCGGGCCACTCTCAGAGTAGCCCCACACTCCAGAGAAAAAAAAATAAAATAAAATTACAGCACGAAAACGTCACGTCAAGGCGGATACCGAGGGCCCTCTGGAAAACCAGCCCCAGCCACGTGAAATGCAAGGGCAGGAAACGAGGGAAACGTTCAGGGATTGCCAGGTTTCAAATCAGCCCTGCCTTTGCATTTGTGAAAGAGGGAGGCTACAAATCATATCTGCCCGGCTTTTGAAAACTCCAGTCACGGAAGCTGAGCAGAAAACACAGAAGGATGTTTTTGTTAATTACCCGTTTCTCCAATACCCATTCTTTACCTTAAGTCATCAGTCATGTAACATAGCAGGCAGGTAACAAAACCCAGCGACTGAGATTTATAGGGCATCTCTCAAGCCGAGGGTCCCGCAGCAGCTTACAGGGTTGGGATTACATCATGCCAGAGCTCTTCAAAGGCTGAAGGGCCAAAGTTGCCCTCAGTGTGGCCTCCATCACGCCGCAGGTGCTGCTCTGCATCGCGAGGAGTTTTCACAGACCCACAGGGACAGGCTCCATCCCTCCCAGCTCCCAGGCGAGCAGAAGCAGGATGCAGTGGGCACCGTAGGGCTCAGCCTCCCCACGCAAGGGAAATGGGGAGCAACACCATCGGCTCCGGGGGGAGTTATTCGGGTGTAACTTAGAGCAGGATTTGTAATCAATCCTCACCCAGACACTGATTCGGGAAGGAATTCAGGGTTTGGCTGTACATACACCAGAATCACTTCACAACCACTGAATACATTTATGGTGTAATTGAATCCTATAGTGATTTTTCTTAAAGGGAAACCTTATCCATTTAGGGTCGATTCTCCATCATTAAAGTTAATGGGAGTTTTGCCACTTCCTTCAGTGACAGTAGGGCTGAGGGAGGATCGGGGAGGGCAGATCCCTCAACACAATGCAGCGGCAGCATCTCTGGCTGTCAACTGCTCCAAGTTTATTCTTAAATGGAACAAATACTAAGCCTTGATCAGAGGTCTGTGACAAAGCTCTGCTCTCATGCACGGTTAAGTAAATTCAGAGGGAAGTTGCCAAAATCAATGGGGAGCCCCTCTCGGCCTCTGCAGCGCTGGACACGAAGGGGTTGTAGCTCTGCTGTGACGGGCTTTGCAAGAAAACAGTATCTACTCTCCAAACACACAATGCTGAAGTGCAAAATATTCTTTTGACTCAGAAGTAAGCAAACAAAGGCTTTTTTTTTTTTTTTGCCCCTTATAAACTGCCATGCACACCTTTTCCCAGCCAGCCGTTCTCTGCATCGGATCCCACATCTGGTTGCCCTAAGTGGAAAACACCAGCGAGTTTAAATGGCATGAGTCAACTCCCACAACCAAGCAGGGCACAGCCTAGACCACCAAATCACAGCTTATGAGTCTTTCCTAGAGCATTCCGAGATAAAAGATCTCTGTTTTATTCAAACAGAGCCAAACCCTGCTGATACCTAATTTTGCTTCTATTACCTCATTAATAACCTACAGACGTTCAGAGCTTACACTTCTTTATGTCTGCATTGTGGTCGTCACACACAGGCACGAGGGCTATTCCTTGTTGTATTTGTTTTGGGTTTAATTCCCAATTCTAGTCTCTGCCTCTGCCACCTTCGCAGGACTGGGCTCAATTAACCCTTTTGTGTTCTCTTTGCAAGGAGCTACAAGCAATATGCAACCTTTTAACAGGTATTAATGTATTCATGTGAAAATATTCATCGACAGCTTTATGTAGCACGGCAATCACTAAAAGCAGGATTTAAAGTACAAAAGTGGCATTTAGTAGTGAAGTGTAAAGGCTTGTTCCCATGTCACTTAATTGTAAACATGTTTAACATGCATTTGCAGCTAAAAATAAACCTTTATCTTTAACAAATATTTTTCATATTGGTCAGACAGGCAAAACCAAAAATAAGTTAAAGCAGTCTAACCATGTCAGGTAAACTCTTTTAAAAAATGTTTTAAATGAGGGATAAAGCTGTTTACAAGTTTTTAACTGTAAAATATTTCTTTTCTTCTTGTATCTTGCCAATATCAATAAAGAAACAACATGTATAAATATATATAAACAGACACTTGGCATAAGAATACATTTCATGAAATATGAGTAATAGAGCAGGAAAATTCGAAGTATATTTCTTTTTTACTGTATTGAATAGACAGGTTACCGTAAAGAATACATTATGTGCAGATGGATGAAAATACAAAGTGGATGGAGGATACATAGGATATGAACAGGGTGTTCATTTCCAGGTAGAAACGCAAACATTTTGGTTCATTTCAGATCTCACTTACACTGCACTATTTGGTGTCATTTCATTGACTCCCATGTATTTGGACTTGAGTCCAGCAAAGCACTTAAACACATGCTTAGCTTTAAGAGCACAATAGTCCCCTTGAAGTCAAATTAAGCACATATTTACGTGCTTTGCTGGATCGGGGCCATACTACAGATTTACACAGATGTAAGTGAGCTCAGATGAGCTCAAGCCACAATGTTTGTGTCCAGATTCAAATCCAATTGGCAAATGCTTTCAAAAGCTGGAGGTATTTGGATTAGGGGTTTTGGTCCAAGCCAATCTGTAACTTTAGTACCTGAACCCACATTTCTTGTGCGCCCAAGACTCCCATTGGCATTAGTGGAAGCTTTGGAGGCACAAGAAGTACAAGAGCAAGACCTCTGGGACTAAAGAGCCAATTTACTTAAACCCAAATTATAACATTTTTTAACCTTTAGATTAAACCAAACTCCCACCAGACTTCAGCCCTCGCTCCATTACATTTCTCACCCAGCATTTGGATTTTTTGTTTATCGTATTACTATTGCTTTTGGCTAGCATTCGCTTTATTATATAACATTAACCTAGGAAAAAACTAATGGGCACCATCAAATAGCTGTTAACATAAAGCACTTATAAACAAGTGCCATTAGTGAACCAGCAGAGAGCACAGGAACTCATTTACGTTACATCTGTTAATGCTGGATAAACACAGATTTACAATTTTAAATGGCAAACGATGCCTTGGCCTGGTCAGAAGTTAACTTCCAGGTTTTTCACAGATTTCACCAGTCCAGCAAACGGGCGCCACATGCTGAACCCTCCCGCTGTGGATAAGCCAGCTAAAAGGTGCCAGAGCCCACGGTGGCACACAAAGCAACATGCTTTCATCCACATGCATGCACCAGCCTCTAACATCCCCTGCTCGTTCACCTGGGGCATCAGACATGCAAGTGGGGGAGGAAAAAAAACCAAAAAAAGTCATCTTCAAATCATCAGGACCAGAAGTTATCACCTACCACTCTGTGGCTCTAAGTGGGCTCTACATGGATCAACAGGTTCCTACTTCTGGTATTGCTCAGACCAGAGGTGGCTGCTGGCTCTGCAAAGCCCGTGGTTCCTGGAAACGTGGGAAATGCTAGCACTGACATGGGAAATCCCCCCTGGCCCAGCACTGAGGGCAGCAGAAGAAGCTGGAGAGCCCTTTCAGCAACTCCCACCCTCTCCAGAGGATGCTCCTCAGCAGCAACAGCCTCCAACGCACACCTCACCCTTCCACCGTGGGACAGCACAGCCTGCCTCTGCTCATTTTATCACTCCTATAGGATTAGCACATCTTTTCTTCCTTATTAACCAAAACCAGAGTGAGATGGTGCTATTCAATAACCTCCGCTGCTGCAAATGCAATAGGCAAAGCTCTACCCCATGCACAACACACTAAGCTTTCAAGAGATTATCTCTGAGCATCCTCAAAGCCATCTCACTTCCCACTCACTATTAACCAGGCCAGCACAAAACTAAATAAACACACTGGGTTTTGCTGCTGACTGGTGGTGATCTAAACCTGCAGCCAGAAATAAGTGATTTTTTTTTTCCCTTTTTTAATATGTATTTCTATACAATGAGGGAAGCACATAGAATATGGCAGAACCAGGAAACTAGAAGAGGAAAAAAAGAGAGGCACTGACACTCAAGGCAGCAACAGAAAGTAAAACAAGTTGTGGCACCCAACACCTATTCCCATAGCATTTTAGCTGCAGATGGGGAGGCTGCTGAAAACAGAGTGGTTTATTGCTCCCCTGAGCTAATCTCCAACATCACCTGAAAATCACAGAAGGGAGGGAAAAAAGCTTTCCTCCTATTGCTTTAGGGATTTTGTAACCAACACTGAACAAACCCAGCGCCAAGAGACACAACATTAAATACATAAGAACTTGACAAAAATAAAGAAAATCAGGTATTTCTCAAGAAAACATCTGATCATTTCTTGTAGCCTCTGCCCAAATTCCAGGAGGAATAACACTTTGCTGATACCTTGAGACTGCTGCGATAGCATGTGATTACACCAAAGGGAGGGAAACACTCTCAGCTTCAACTGCAAGCAGCACTAGGGGAAACCGAGGCAGCTTCACACTGTGCCAGAGCCCAAAAGGCAAAACACCCCCTGACCCTGACCCCAACCCACTACCAGCTCTTCTGTACCTGAGATACCAGCTCCACAAACACACAACATCAGCTGGAGGAGGGTGTAAAACACCAGCAACACTTTCCTGCAGAACACCAAGCAGGAAGAAACACTTCTTCTATCCAGCACAGAGTCAGCCTTCAAATTGATTAATTATTTTACAGACAAGCCTAAAATAGAGGGCCCAATTTCACCTTGATGTGGCACAGCTGAGGAGGTCCCTGCCCAGCCACGTGGTGATGAAGCTCAGGAGAAGTAGAACACACCCTTGCAATCTCTTTTTTTTTTTTTTTTTAAATTAATACTGAGTGATTTTCACTTCTGTATCTCCCACCACCCCTATGTCCTATTATATCTCAGGCCATCTGGCACAGAAAGTGCACAAATGTACTGGGAGAACCCCTGAAAACCTGAGAAATCTTGATGCAACCACATGAAGAAATCAGCCTAGTACTTGAAAGGCTGCAGAGGACAACATCAGGTGGTGCACAGTCCCAGCTCATTAGCGCATAATTATAAAAGCAGATGTCCTGCTCTTCCACACTGCTTTTTTTTTCTTCTTCTTCCCTTAAAAAAATCCCACAATTTAGTGAACAATCTTTCCTCACTTGAGCACTCAGGAAGCCAGTAATGATATAACTCAAGTCTAATCTTTTGCTTCTCTTTAGCTGGTGTTGCACATCTCAACAGAGTTTTTTAAGACTTTATATAATTTTCATAAGAGTTACCAAGATCAGCACAGTGGAAAGATATCCTAAAAACTGAAAATAGTACTGAGGGCTAGAAAACATAAGAGTGACAGATGGGTAGTCTTGATAATTCTATGTATCATGAAGTGGAATGAGAGATGGATAGATAAAATAATGTTGTTATATAGCCATGAAAACAAGCCTATAAAGATATTCCCAGAAATTAAAGCCCAGGCAGTCTCACCGTGAT